>ONZH01024213.1:0-21831 GCA_900303285.1 Rhinella marina
TCCAGAGCCGCCACCAGGTTACGGCCGTTATCGCACACGACCATGCCTGGTCCTAGCTGCAGCGGCGACAGCCACATCTCCGTCTGCTGCAATATGGCGTCCCTCACCTCTGGGGCGCTGTGCTTCCTGTCGCCCAAGCTGATGAGCTTTAAGCACCGCCTGCTGACGTCTCCCCGCGCCAGTGCTGCAACGCTTCCAGCTAGCGGCTGAGGGAGATGTTAAGGCACAGGAGGAGGAGGAGGAGGAGGAGGAGGGGGGTTTATCAGAACCCATGCTGGCAATCTTGGGCGGGGGTGGTAGGTAGGGCCGTCTCTGTTTGCGACCCCGTCCCCGCTTCCACTACATTCACCCAGTGTGCCGTCAAAGAGATGTAGCGTCCCTGGCCGCAAGCGCTTGTCCACGAGTCGGTGGTCAAGTGGACCTTTGCGCTGACTGCGTACCTCAGGGCCCGCCTGATGTTACGCGACACGTGCTGGTGCAGGGCGGGGACGGCACTCCGGGAAAGTAGTGGCGGCTGGGGACGGAATAGCGAGGTGCGGCAGCCGCCATCAGGTCGCGGAAGGCCTGCGTCTCCACAAGCCTAAACGGCAACATCTCCAGGGCCAGCAGTTTGGAGATGTGGCAGTTTAAGGCTTGGGCTTGGGGGTGACTCGAGGCGTACTTCCGCCTGCGGTCGAACGCCTGCGAGATGGACAGTTGTTGGGACGAGGAGTGTGAGGGTGCAGGCGAAGAGGCGGGGGAAGGGGAGGCTGAAGGAGAAGGCCCCAAAGTAGCCGAGGCAGAGGCAGATGTGGAGGTGTCCTGGCTGGAGGTCTGGACCGCAGTGGCAGCACACAACAAAGGGGAAGAGGCAGTGGCAGCAGGACCGGGCGCAGTTTGTATTGCGTTTTGCTCTCTCCCACTCAGCCAGTGCTTGACTTCCAAGTGACGCCGCATGCCTGAGGTGGTCAGATTGCTCTTCTCAGAGCCCCTACTCAGTTTGAGTGGCAGAGTGTGCAAACCGCGCTCAGTTTGTCATCCGCACAAACATTAAAAAATCTCCACACCACAGAAGTACGAGGCCTCGATGGGGGAGCTTCACGCGACTGCCCGCTGCCGGGAACAGCTTCGGCCGTGCTGGCTGTGGCCTCACTACTCTGTCTGGACTGTCCTCTGCCTCTGGACATCCCTCTGCCTGTGGACATCCCTCTGCCTGTGGACATCCCTCTGCCTCTGGACATCCCTCTGCCTCTTGCTGCCTTTTTCGGTGCTGCGCAGACCACCACCTCTCCACTGCTTTCCCCGCTGGACATCACCCCTGGCCAAGTGGGGTCGGTCATTTCGTCATCCACCACCTCCTCTTCCTCACTCTGCTCCTCCTCCTGCCCACTGGACATTCCAACAGCCTCCCTTGATGGCAACTGCGTCTCATCATCATCATCGCTCATGATAACAGATGCTGGCTCAGGGTCCACATCAGCAGGAGATGGCGAAAACTCAAGTGTTTGGGCATCACTACAAACAAATTCCTCTGCTAGCTCCTGGGATTCTTCCGGCACATCTGAAAAAGGACCCGAAAAGAGCTCCTGGGAGGGGTCAATGGTGGGATGACTCTGTTGGCCAGGTGTGGAGGAAGGAGGGTCAGAGTGAGACTGTGTGGATGACTGGCTGGTGGACAACTGTGTGGAAGCGCTATCGGCTATCCATTGCACCACCTGTTCAACCTGCTCAGGCCTCAACAGCGGTGTAACCCGCCCCTGCTTAACTGTCCCATAAAAGCAGGGATTCTGGATGAGCGGGATCCTGGCTGACCCTCACCAGCACGCATTGTATCCCCACTGGCTTCACAAGGCCCCCAACAGCATTTCCGCGCCCCCGTCCTCGTCCACGTCCTATTCCGCTAGCCCCCCGCCCGCATTTTTTTTTTTTTTACAATATTTTGCCTTCACAGCCGTGAAATTAGTTTGCAAGAGAACGCACAGTACAGTTGCCAATTGAAAGGCCTATATATTGTATATATTGTATATTTCAAGGTACACAGCCGTGTCTAAGTGATCAGACGGTGTGTATGAACAACAGTTATGAGAAATTACTTTGCAAGAGAAACGCACCAGTACAGTTGCCAGTTAAGGCCTATATATTGTATTTTTCAAGGTACATCAGCCGTGTTACTAAGTGATCAGACGGTGTGTATGAACAACAGTTATGAGAAATTACTTTGCAAGAGAACGCACAGTACAGTTGCCAGTTAAGGCCTATATATTGTATTTTTCAAGGTACACAGCCGTGTATCTGAGTGATCAGACGGTGTGTATGACAACAGTTATGAGAAATTACTTTGCAAGAGAACGCACAGTACAGTTGCCAGTTAAGGCCTATATATTGTATTTTTCAAGGTACACAGCCGTAGTACTGAGTGATCAGACAGTGTGTATGAACAACAGTTATGAGAAATTACTTTGCAAGAGAACGCACAGTACAGTTGCCAGTTAAGGCCTATATATTGTATTTTTCAAGGTACACAGCCGTGTACTGAGTGATCAGACAGTGTGTATGAACAACAGTTATGAGAAATTACTTTGCAAGAGAACGCACAGTACAGTTGCCAGTTAAGGCCTATATATTGTATTTTCAAGGTACACAGCCGTGTACTGAGTGATCAGACGGTGTGTATGAACAACAGTTATGAAGAAATTACTTTGCAAGAGAAGCGCACAGTACAGTTGCCAGTTATAAGGCCTATATATTGTATTTTTCAAGGTACACAGCTGTGTACTGAGTGATCAGACGGTGTGTATGAACAACAGTTATGAGAAATTAACTTTGGCAAGAGAACGCACAGTACAGTTGCCAGTTTAAGGCGCCTATATAATTTGTATTTTTTCAAGGTACACAGCCGTGTACTGAAGTGATCAGACGTGTGTATGAACAACAGTTTATGAGAAATTACTTTGCAAGAGAACGCACAGTACAGTTCCAGTTTAAGGCCTATATATTGTATTTTTCAAGGTACCACAGCCGTGTACTGAGTGATCAGACGCAGTGGGTGTATGAACAACAGTTATGAGAAATTACTTTGCAAGAACGCACAGTACATTGCCAGTTAGTAAGGCCTATATATTGTATTTTCAAGGTACACAGCCCGTGGTACTGAGTGATCAGACGGTGTGTATGAACAACAGTTATGAGAAATTACTTTGCAAGAGAACGCACAGTACAGTTGCCAGTTATAAGGCCTATATATTGTATTTTTCAAGGTACACAGCCGTGTACTGATGATCAGACGGTGTGTATGAACAACAGTTATGAGAAAATTACTTTGCAAGAGAACGCACAGTACAGTTGCCAGTATAAGGCCTATATATTGTATTTTTCAAGGTACACAGCCGTGTACTAAGTGATCAGACGGTGTGTATGAACAACAGTTATGAGAAATTACTTTGCAAGAGAACGCACAGTACAGTTGCCAGTTATAAGGCCTATATATTGTATTTTTCAAGGTACACAGCCGTTGTACTGAAGTGATCAGACAGTGTGTTATGAACAACAGTTATGAGAAATTACTTTGCAAGAGAACGCACAGTACAGTTGCCAGTTAAGGCCTATATATTGTATTTTTTCAAGGTACACAGCCGTGTACTAAGTGATCAGACGGTGTGTATGAACAACAGTTATGAGAAATTACTTTGCAAAGAGAACGCACAGTACAGTTGCCAGTTTAAGGCCTATATATTGTATTTTTCAAGGTACACAGCCGTGTACTAAGTGATCAGACGGTGTGTATGAACAACAGTTATGAGAAATTACTTTGCAAGAGAACGCACAGTACAGTTGCCAGTTTAAGGCCTATATATTGTATTTTTCAAGGTACACAGCCGTGTTACTTAGTGATCAGACGGTGTGTATGAACAACAGTTATGAGAAATTACTTTGCAAGAGAACGCACAGTACAGTTGCCAGTTAAGGCCTATATATTGTATTTTCAAGGTACACAGCCGTGTACTGAGTGATCAGACGGGTGTTATGAACAACAGTTATGAGAAATTACTTTGCAAGGAGAACGCACAGTACAGTTGCCAGTTAAGGCCTATATATTGTATTTTTCAAGGTACACAGCCGTGTACTGACAGTGATCAGACGGTATGTATGAACAACAGTTATGAGAAATTACTTTGCAAGAGAACGCACAGTACAGTTGCCAGTTAAGGCCTATATATTGTATTTTTCAAGGTACACAGCCGTTACTGAGTGATCAGACGGGGTAAGTGTATGAACAACAGTTATGAGAAATTACTTTGCAGAGAACGCACAGTACAGTTGCCAGTTAAGGCCTATATATTGTATTTTTCAAGGTACACAGCCGTGTACTGAGTGATCAGACGCGTGTGTATGAACAACAGTTATGAGAAATTACTTTGCAGAGAACGACAGTACAGTTGCCAGTTAAGGCCTATATTATTGTATTTTTCAAGGTACACAGCGTGTACTGAGTGATTAGACGGTGTGTATGAACAACAGTTATGAGAAATTATTTTGCAAGAGAACACACAGTACAGTTGCCAGTTAAGGCCTATATATTGTATTTTTCAAGGTACACAGCCGTGTACTGAAGTGATCAGATGGTGTGTATGAACACCAGTTATGAGAAATTACTTGCAAAGAGAACGCACAGTACAGTTGCCAGTTATAAGGCCTATATATTGTATTTTTTCAAGGTACACAGCAGTAGTGCCAAATATAGTTTGGTATGTAGCAGAGCACCTAATACACCCACTAATGCCTCTCTCTGTCCCTACTCCAGCAGCTATCCCTGAATACAGCAGCCGTTCTCTGTAAAGTCTATATTGTAGTAAGCTATCACTGAAGTCCCACTGTAGTAGCCCTGATAAGGGCTTTTAATCACGCTCCTGCCTGTCCAACAGCTAAAATCTGTCTCTCCCTTCTCCAGCCTCTGTCCCTGACTAAGTTCACGCAGCATATGCGTACGAGCAGGAAGAGCTGAGTTTTTAATATTCGAGGTCACATGGTTTTTCCAGCCAATGCATGTAGACGCCGTTTTCGCGCTGCCAGCGTGCTCAGCGTGCCTGTCTTACCCCCCCTGCATGGTGATTGGTGGAAAAAGAGCGCCAGGGAAGGTGGGAGGGGAAACGAATTCTAGGTGCGCCATTGCCGTTATACTCGAATTAAATCGAGTACGCCGAATATCGTAGTATTCGATCGAATACCAGCTCGATCGAACACTACTCGCTCATCTCTATTAAACATGAGTGGAGTGAAAAAAAGAGGAAGTACTGGCTGCTGCTTTGAGAGGGACTTAAACGGCATTTTCTTTGTCTTCCGTCTCTTGTGGGGTCCCCGATAGTCATAAATGTATCATTTCTGCAGAAGAGGAGGATGAACCGAGAAGAATCAGATTCTTATCAGAATCTGATTATTTGATAACATAGAATTGCAGTAGTTCCCATTTCAGATATTGTTTTGGCAGATGTGGTAGTATTTGAAAGAAGATGTGTCAGTATATACTGCTGTCATTAGTGATTAGTAAAAAAAAAACTATCTTTAAGGAAAAAAAATATTAAGTGTTTATTAATTATTACGTTTCAAAACTTTTGATTTGCTTGAGTATGCTTGGCTTCTTTCCCAGACTTTGCGGTTCGTGAAAAAGAGGAAGTATGGATAATGTCTGTTTTTTTTTTTTTAAAGTAGAGTTGCTATAAGGATTTGGAATTTAAAGTTAAGGTATCGATAATAATATCCAGGAAAAAAATTAGAATTGAGTCAAAAAAGAAAATCCACGTGGTAAATAGATTAGCTCATTCTTACATTTGATATTATGTGCACATTATTTTTCATTTTGTTTGTTTGCAAACTAAAGATTTTGTGAGTTTTATTTTACAGCCCGAATTAATGGACGTCAAGGAAGCCTGTTGTTTTTCCCAAATGTTTAATTTGGTGGGGATTGTGCCTAATCTGTTTTTTAGGAGTGAAGAAAAAGACCAAGAAATCCTAATATATTCGGCAGATCTGCATAAAATATAATTTTCATTGATTCTGTGCTGAAAACTTTTCATGGAGTCATGCATATATTTTTTGAGTTTTTATTGGAGCTCCAATGCATACTGTATTTGTTTGTGTGCGAAGTGTGTGATGGGCCCGTGTCTGTCTTTGTTCGTAATCATTATATGTTTCACTGTTACACATTCTAGCTAGAAATTATGCAAAAAAAAGAGAAGTTGGACATTTTGAGAATGCCATTCACGACAGAGGGTTCCAGTGTGGATGAGTGACATTAGAATTGATCATATGTAAGAAACCAGTACAGAGACATGCCTCTTGTGTTCCTCCAACAATAAACAACGATGATTGTGAGTGTGATATGTCACTAGAGTTGGAGAAAGAGAAAAAAAATGAAATTGGTTCATTTAATTTTAACAAGTCGCATAAGCGTGCAAGTGGGAAAAATAAGACAATAAGATTGGTTTGTTTTAAAAACGTTATTAATATGTGGTATTCAGACAAGTGTGTTTATAAGAGGTCTGCAAACAAGATCATCAAATAAGTATATGTGGTAAAATCAAATGAATGTCTGAAGTAACTGTGTCACCAAGTATTTCATCTGTCAATGAAAACTAGATGATAGATAAGGTTTTCCGATCGGTTTTTATTTTCTGATTATTTTGTTTTATTTTCTGAACATGATGGGAGCATTTGATTTGTTTGAAAAAAATAAATAAATAAATAACAGTATTTGAAAAGTATTAAGATAATTGTTTTATAACAGTCATGTGGGCCATGAACACGGAGTTCTGGAGGAGATACAGCACTTTGAGCATCTTGAGTCTACAGAAGATTTTCAGCATTTCGATAGGAGGTTGAGTTAACAGACTACATAAAGGTTTAGAGGTCATATGAACTGCAAAGCCAGTACATTCAGATCTGATTCATAACTTTGTCAAATATTGAGTTTTCTCTCATAGATGATATAGATGGATCACACAGAAGACAGGATATGCTGTCAGTGCCTAAACTGATGTTGTCACCTAAATACCACTCCCTTCTGTAATGTGAGTATGGGAGGTAGAGCTGCACTCACTGAGGCTGGTAAGATGGTTGTGGTCAGATAACTAATATTCATATAGAGTTCATATATGCCTTTGGTATCTTCCATGATTATGGTCTGATCTGGGGGAGCAGAGGTTTTGTTGGATCCATGGGAAACCCATGAAGAGTGCTGAGTGTGTAAGAGTTGTTTTATGCTTTTATGCCCTGATGCTGTCCAGAAGAAGAAAAAAAGAAAAAAGACAACAAGTTGGGAGATTAAACTGCTATAACTGCAGACCTCCAGCCAATACCTGAAGCCAACCTAAGGTTTACGTGACTTGGCCAACCCAGGCCCAGAAGACCTCTAAAGTAAGAGCAAGGAGTGATAACAAGCTCTGGAGGGTAGGTAAAATGGTGCCTTCTCAAGTGCACTCTGCCCGTTGATGATGAATTCAGCACATGGGTTGATGTATGTGTCAGGAGGAGAGATAGTGGGAATTCCAGGGGTCCAGCAGCGCTGCCACCAGGTTTGTCCAAGGTTACATGTGGGCCTATAATAATGTTGGAAGAACTTTGAGAGTTCCAGAAAGGCATATACCTAGGCCATCTTCCCTATTTCAGAGATTGCAGATGGACTGCATTAAGTTTCCAAAGGTGGGGCAGCATGAATATGTCCTTGTCTATGTTGATCTATTTTTCAGGAAACACCTGGCCTGTAGTAAAAGCAAGAGTAACAGAAGATACTGGCTGAGGTAGTAAGTAGAGGACTACTGGATGTAGAGCACTTGACACTTTTTGTCTTTCCTAAAGTGGTAGGAGCCCTTACAGGTCAGCTCTGACTGTTGAACATAAACATGTGTGTAATTCCTTTTTAGATCTGGACTCAAAGACTAGTTCATATAAAGGAAAGGTTTGGATCCCAGATTTGATGGTCCCTAATGAGTGCTGTGTTCACCATTCCAACATTGGTGAAGCCAAACATATTTACATTGATAATATACTTAATGCTTATGAAGTTTGCAAAATGATGAGAGATTATAGAATTAGCAAATAATCCACACAGTGAGAGGAAAAGTGGTGTGGACTCACTTGGATATGGTTTAATCAGGATTGGATTATTGAGTAAAGTCTGAGTATTACATCTTTGCCCCATTATGTTCATTATGTTCTAATTTGTGTCCTAACTTCACTAACAAAGGTTTAAGCAGATTTAAAAAAAAAAAAAAAAAAAAAACTGGCTGGTCTATAACATACTGAAAGAATAGCAACTCACCTGGCAAGTATCGAGCAATCGAAAAGTGATGATGGTATGTGGTATGTGAAACGGATGCATATAGATGGCTGCCACCCCACCGCTCAGTGGTCTGTGCCTTAGCTAATCATCCCTGAGTTTGAAGAAAGAAAAGAGGTCCTTTATAGGTTCCATTACAACGTGTACCGGAGCAGATTTTATTGAGAAAGAGAAAAAGATCATACTATGCACATGCCATGATAAGGATGGTATGGTTTGGGTGGCTGCTGAAGTGGAGTATACTAAGAGGTTAAGGGATATTTATAGAGCCACTAATTCTAAGAAAGAATTATCCATTGATTAGACTGATTTGCTGTGTTGACTGAACCCAATTAACTGATTTAGTTAAGTAAAATGATAGGTTGATGCTTGATGCTCTCTTTGTAAAAGGATACTAAATTTGTTGTTTCTGATTAAATTGGCAGTAAGGTCAGAAAGAAGATATTATCATCACCTGACTTTAATAATAACCTGTATACTGAATGTGAATCATGGAGAATCTACAAGAGAGGAATATACATATATACATCAATCCAGCCTGCGAATGCTAAACCTGACGATTCAGATGAGAACTAAGACATCCTAGACGTGACAACTTTGAACTCTGATGATTATTGGATATTTTTGCCTCGCTTCTGATTGTGCCCCTGTGCTGTGCAGGGAATAACTTGGAATAACTTAAAGGAAAATGCAGGGAAAAATGCTGAGTGTCCAGTGGAGTCTACCATAGATGATGAATGGCTTATCAGCCCTGATCTGGGGAATCCAGTCAGAAGTAGTCATTGGGGGAGTCCTCTGGATACCTAAGCAGGCTGTGTACAAGAGGAGGAAGACACTTATTTACTTGTGTCTCCTTCTCCATCCCATGAACAGAGAACGAACAGATATAAGATCTGCATTGATGCTATAGGGTCTGTCCTGATCGATACACCTCAGATTAATGGATGGCCCATAGGCCCTGGTTTGAACTGAATATAGTCAATTGGGAAACTCTCTTTAGACTATTAGCAAATTATGTTCAAGAGGAGGAAAACTGTTAAAGAAATTTAGTTAGTTGGTGAACACAATTGTGCTAGGGTTGTATATTTCATTATTAGGTGGTCTCCATCTCCTTATATCCATATCTCTTATATCTTATAATCTCTAAGCTCCATTAGATGTCACATATGCTTAAAAATAAAAATGACTCATAATCACTTGATATGTCTGTAGGAAAACAGGAACTTAGCAGAAGTTAATATATGCATATGGAATTTCTCAGATAGATGAAGTAATGTGTATCCCATTGGCTGCCATTATAACACTTTTGATTTTTTGTTCAATGTAAACTTGTATGATTGTGATTGGACATATTAAAATTGATGACAAAGGGGGGTGTGATTACACCATCATGTATTTCTAATAAAATTAGCTCCCTGGGTGTAACCAGGAGAGATCTGCATGATCAGCAATGAGACTGGACATGCATTTCTTTTGCTGTGGCCGCAGCAGACACAATTTGATCGAAAATGTGCGAAAAGAGCTTCTAATTTTTATTTAGTAAGTAAATCAGTAATACAATTCAGATTTATTCATGTTTCCAGTGTTTGCATGTGTCTTTGCACATGGAACACTGTGCTACTGCATATAGTGTTTGTTTAACCTATATTAATTAGTAATGAGCGAACATGTTTTGCCGAATACACTATTCGGCCGAACATGGAGAAGCTCGTGACCACTCTGTGTTCTGCCGAACACTGCGTGTGCTCAAGCGCCATGCTCGAGTCTCCTCCCCGCACGCTAATTAGCCAATTAGCGTGCGGGAAGGTGCAGGCATTCACTGTAATGCCAGTAGCCATGTTAGCTACTGGCATTACAGTGATTGGCTGGCCGGGAACGCGTCATCGGGTGCTATAAAACACCCGGTGACATGTGACAGGATCATACCGAGCAGGGAGAGCTGCTGCAAGCAGGGACAGACAGAGTATGGATGGAAGAACGCTAGGCAGGGATATAATTTTTGTTTCAAAGACCCAAAAGCCCTTTTATGGGCTAATATATCTTGCTGGCAAGCTTTTTATTTTATTTTGGGGGTGTTAAAAATAGCGCTAGGTGGCCTGCCATTAACACCACCTGTGCAGCTGCTGCTGCTATATACCTGACATCCTTTGCTATTATTTCTGCTGTTAAGCCTGCAGTACCTCTTTTGCGTTTACTATATAACATTTGCGCAAGGAGGGACTTGTGTAGGGATAGGATTTTGCTAGGCAGGCCTAGTATTTCTGTTCCAAAGTCACAAAAGTCCATTGTTATATCTGGCTGCATTTTTTTTCTTTTGGGCAAAAAGAACGCAAGTGTGCCCTGACACTACCAGTACCTGCACAGCGTTTGTATTAGAACCTTTCAAAAGTCTATATACCTGACATCCGTTGGTATATTTTCTACCGTTAATTTAGCCCGCAGTTCCTCAGCTGCTTCTGCTGTATAAAATTTGCGCAAGGAGGGAATTATACTGTCGGGATAGGATTTGGCTAGGTAGGGCTAGTGATTCTGTTCAAAAGACACAAACGTCCTTTGTTATATCTGGCTGCATTTTTTTTTCTTTTGGGGCAAAAAGAACGCAAGTGTGCCCTGACACTACCAGTACGTGCACAGTATGTGTATTAGAACCTTTCAAAAGTCTATATACCTGACACTCGGTACATTTTCTACCGTTAATTAAGGCCGCAGTTCCTCAGCTGCATGTGCTGTATAACATTTGTGCAAGGAGGGAATTATACTGTAGGGATAGGATTTGGCTAGGCAGGGCTAGTAATTCTGTTCAAAAGACACAAAAGTCTATTGTCTAAAGTCTATATCTGGCTGCATTTTTTTTTCTTTTGTGGCAAAAAAAACGCAAGTGTGCCCTGACACTAAGACTACACGCACAGCGTGTGCATTATAACGTTTCTGTAGTCTATATACCTGACATCCGTTGGTATTTTTTCTACCGTTAATTTAGGCCGTTGTTCCTCATTTGCGGCTGCACATTCTAAATATTTGACATTTGGTGAAATTTTTCTGATCATACACTTAATAAAAATCTGCACTACTGTACTTGTGACAAAGTTGCATATATATTATATAATATGTGCAAGGCGAGCAGAAAGGGACGGGGAAGTGGGCGTGCTGCTGATGGTGCTGGCAGAGCCCAAGAAACAAAGTCATCCAAAACTCCTAGCTTCATGTCTCAGTTTGGAGGGCGGCGCAAGACAGGTTCTTGTTAGGTCAACATGTCAGGAGGACCAGAGTGAGGTTAATTTTTTTAGGTTAAAAAATTAGGGGTGAGGGCCTGCTGGTGAACCTCTTAAATATTTAAAGGCGAGGGCAGCCTAATAAGCAGTTTGATATGCTGGAGAAAGAAGACGAGAAGAGGAAGGGGTTCACGGAAATACAGTGTATTCAATACACCTTAAAAGCCACATTTAAAGTTCCTTTATGTTCCGACGCTTTTCTCTGGTGGGGGTAATGAAGTCAGGGGCAATCCAGGCCTTGTTCATTTTGATTAGCGTCAACCTGTCAGCATTTTCAGTTGACAGGCGGATGCTCTTAGCAGTTATTATGCCCCCAGCGGCACTAAATAACTGCTCCAAAAAAACCCTGGCAGCAGGTCAGGCCAGCACCTTCAAGGCGTAGAGCGCCAGTTCGTGCCACGTGTCCAACTTAGACACCCAATAATTATAAGGTATAGAGGGATCGCTGAGGACGTTGACATTGTCAGCTAGGTAATCCTTTACCATTTTACAAAACTTTTCCCTGCTAGTTGTGACACTAGGGTGCTTATCAGAAGCTTTTCCACATGCAGCGTTGTTCGTCTTTATTGAGAGCAGTAAAAAAACGCTCCGAAAAAACGCTGCTGCAGTGCAGGCCAGCACCTCCAAGGCGTAGAGCGCCAGTTCGTGCCACATGTTTAGCTTAGACACCCAATATTTATAAGGCACAGAGGTATTGCTGAGGACGTTGACATTGTCAGCTATGTAATCCTTTACCATTTTACAAAACTTTTGCCTCCTAGTTGTGACACTAGGGCACTTATCAGAACCTTTTCCACATGCAGCGCTGTATGTCTTTATTTAGTGCAGTAAATAACTGCTCCGAAAAAACGCTGTCGGCACGGCAGGCCAGCACCTCAAAGTCGTAGAACGCCAGTTCGTGCCATGTGTCCAGCTTAGACA
The DNA here is from genome assembly GCA_900303285.1 of Rhinella marina. Classification (NCBI taxonomy): domain Eukaryota; kingdom Metazoa; phylum Chordata; class Amphibia; order Anura; family Bufonidae; genus Rhinella; species Rhinella marina. The sequence goes on from ONZH01024213.1 coordinate 12,505, forward strand.
CCCAATATTTATAAGGCACAGAGGGATCGCTGAGGACATTGACATTGTCAGCTAGGTAATCCTTTACCATTTTACAAAACGTTTCCCTGCTAGTTGTGACACTAGGCCGCTTAGCAGAACCTTTTCCACATGCAGCGCCGTTCATCTTTATTGAAAGCACTAAATTAACGGTCCAAAAAAACCCTGGCAGCAGGGCAGGCCAGCACCTTCAAGGCGTAGAGCGCCAGTTCGTGCCATGTGTCCAACTTAGACACCCAATAATTATAAGGTATAGAGGGATAGAGGACGTTGACATTAATCCTTTACCATTTTACAAAACTTTTCCCTGCTAGTTGTGACACTAGGGTGCTTATCAGAAGCTTTTCCACATACAGCGCTGTTCGTCTTTATTGAGAGCAGTAAAAAAACGCTCCGAAAAAACGCTGCCGCAGCGCAGGCCAGCACCTCCAAGGCGTAGAGCGCCAGTTCGTGCCACGTGTTTAGCTTAGACACCCAATAATTATAAGGCACAGAGGGATCGCTGAGGATGTTGACATTGTCAGCTAGGTACTCCTTTACCACTTTACAAAACTTTTCCCTCCTAGTTGTGACACTAGGCCGCTTATCAGAACCTTTTTCCACATGCAGCACTGTCCGTCTTTATTATGAGCAGGTACTGTAGAGTTCCAGCGCGTGCTCAGGTTGCACAGCAGTCAGTGAGCTGGCAAGTGTAAGTGCTGCTGCAGCATTGCCAGACCGGCGGAAGCTGTAGGTGACTGTCGGAAATGGGCACCTTCACCAGCAGCTCAGGCAAATTGGTGTAGGTTTTGAGAAACCGCTGAACCACTAAGTTGTAGCAGTTGTTTGGCCTGAGGGAGACTGCTGTTCGTCCTTCCTGTTGGAGGAACAGGTAGACTCATTCCTGTCATTAATTCCAGGGTCCTATAGGGTCAGTTTGGTTTAGGTTCCTGTGTATGAACTCGCCTACCTTTGAGGCCTGTTCATACTGGTAGTCAGTCAGGATTAGAGTCATGGTTTCCTGTCCATCTACCTTCCTTAGTTTCTAGGCCTAATCCTCTTTCCCTCCTATTCTCTGTGTGGTTTTCCCCTCACACCTGAGCGTGACAGTATGTGTGTGAGCTTGCCGAGCTCCAAAGCCGCCACCAAGTTGCGGCCGTTATCAGACACAACCACGCCTGGTTGTAGGTTGAGTGGCGAGAGACACAGCTCAGCCTTAATTTGTACATTAATTTAATAGCTTGGACAATTTATTGGGTTAACTTGTAGTTCAAAGGAATTCGTTTTTAGAATATATGATGGAAAGCAGTGTGTAATAAATGCTGGATAATAATTGAATTTATAGCAATTTTATGAATAAGAGCTTGGCAATGTTATCTGCATGGCCTCCTTTAGATAAACTTGCATTGTGCTAATTTATTCATTAAATGTCTGTTATGTTGTCAGCATCTCTTAAATTGGTCCTTGTTTTCCATGATATCACTGATCCAGCAGAATATTTTGCATAGATTAGTTTCTTCTCAAAGTCTCAGCCTTAATTGTTTTATAGTATCATGGTAACAGCTCATAGCCTTCAGAGAAAGAGTGATGTACCGCACTTTGTTGCATTTGTGCGCAGTCAAAGATCAACCTAATCGGAAAGATGTTGACAGCATACATCTTGTATGCAGTAGATAAATTGCTTTAATTTATTTTTTGATAGATGATATCGTAATGAATGTTAATGCACATTGGACTTAAAGTAGATAAAAGCTAGCAATAGAAAATGTATTCTGCATTACTTATGAAAGTAGGATGGTAAAGTAAGAAAGCAACCAAGGCTAACAATATGATTTAAAAAATTCTACTTTTGTATCATGTAATGCCTTAACATTGTTATACCCACACAATCAGAATTGTAGCTGTGATTGATAGCATTAATGCATAAGAACACCAGGGACTTCTGAGAAATCACGACAGCCTATGGCCTAATAAAGGCCCCTAGAGACGCCTAGTCAGAATGCTTGTTAGAACTTACTGTACCTTATGTGTGACATAACAGATGAATGTTGATTTCACATACACAGGCAGTGGTCTACTGTCAAATAAGCACATAAAAGTACATTATATATATAAAAAGTTAAAAGTAAAAGTCTCCAAAGAGGAATAAAAATGTTAAATAAATGTAAATTGATCCAGGGAGTAATTCTGATTGCCTAATTGGAGTCGGGAAGGAATTTTTTCCTTAAAAGTGGGGAAAATTGGCTTCCACCTCACAGGGGTTTTTTTTTGCCTTCCTCTGGATCAACTTGTAGGAAAACAGGCCGAACTGGATGGACAGATCCAGTCTTTTTTCGGCCTTATAAACTATGTAACTATGTTACTATGTAAATAAAATAAACAATTGAAATAAATCACATTGCAAAACAACAAAATACATAAAACAGCATTATTTAAATCGACATACATAAAACATAACTTCTTAGTATCAACAGTTGTTTAAAAAATAAGGAAAAAAGCAGCAGCACAATTTATAAATTAAATGCTGCTATATATTTTCATGAAAATGACGTTTAAAAAAGTATTACTTGCTGTAAAAGCAGGACCTCAAATAACTGCAAATCACTTAAAAATAACACAATTATGGCTAGCAGTATATAAGGAGGCAAAATTAAAATTTCTCTGCCCTTAAGGAGTTAAATATCACAGCTCTAAATCCTCTATATTAAATATAGCTCTGATCTATTGGGTTTGGAAATAGAAGTAAATCCTTCATATTTATTTCCTATCTATAGGATGGAATAGCCAAACAATAAACCAAGCATTAAACAATTTTAAGGAAATCCAAATTTAGGTAATACTTATATAGCAAATAATCCAGGAAGATAATATCTAAGGCTCTCCAGTATGTTTTCATAAGATACATGGAGTTGTCTAAAATAAAAGAGCAAATAAATAATTTGACCTTTCAAGCCAACGGCAACTTTATGCATAACTTTCTGACAAATAAACACCACATTCTTATGCTATATAGCAAATGTAGCATATATAACTTTAGTCTTAAACTATTTAAAAATGTTAAGGGCTTTGTAACACATTTGTAGGGATATTTTCCTGCCATGAGTAAGGTCTGTATAAGCTAGAAGGTAAGTTAGAATGTTATTTTTATATGTTGATTGATTGATTGATTGATTGATTGATTGATTTGATTTAATGAACTTTTATTGATTATTAAGGAATCACATTTGCTTTGGTGTACTTTCATAACTTTTTTCTGGTTTAGGTAAAGATCATGGAATTGGCTTTGGAGTTCACTTTTATTGTCCACTATAATAAGTTATGACATCTTTTTCATTTGTTTCACAAATTTATGTTCACTTATACCATAAAGAGATGAATTTTCAGGTTATCATTGTAGAATAAAGTGATATATTCATAGCTTATGACTTCATTGTAGTTCTTAAGAACTGTTTTTCTCCTGAGACAGCAGACTTGTACTTACTTTTTATGAGCCTGTTAAGCTACTTTACAAACAAATCTGATTTGCAGCAAATTATCCTCTAGAATTCTATCCTATCAATATAATTTAGTTACAAGACCACTATAATGGAATGTGATTGTAAGCAATAACTTGTCTGATTTGCCTCTACAGTATCTAGAAATAGTGTTTTTATATCCCAATAATGGCAGAAATACAGTCCTCAATGTTATATACATTTGTCCTTAATGCTATTTCTAACAGTTCTTGATCAATACTGAGAGACCAGACATACATTATTTTTATTAGGACCTATATACATATGGATAACATTAACTAAACACTGGTTTGTCATATCAGGTTACTTTCTTGTGCTGCAAGATTTATCATCCAGCATTAGTCACTGTTATAAATCTTACACATTTTTAGACCATTTAGTCGTACTTTATATTAAATGTTAGACAGTATTATTAAACCTGACTCACTTTGTTTTGTGATGAAACATTGTCTTTTTATTTGATAACTTGAGGAATTTGTGTAGAAGATTTATTTTTGCATGTATATCTGACTTTTTAAATTTTGAATGTTTCTTTAGTTTAAAACTATTGTTAGAGATGGGGAAATCAGTTCTAAATTATCAGGATCACATAACTATGGTTTGCTAGCAGCCTCTTAGCCAATCTAGGGGCAGGATATTGTCTGGTTTATTAGGCTGTTTGTAATGTGTAAAGCCATTGTGAGCTCAGTGATGGACATGTGTGCCATTTCTCTGGCAGACACCAATTACAGACATTAGGGTCTTGCAGGGACAGGGTATTGAATGTAAATAAGATATATTAGATGAATTTATATGATAAAACGTCAGGTTTTATGATTATAGAGGGAGTGTGCCTCAGTGAGGTCAGCTGCTGGAGCTGTTCATTTAATCAACTGTAGGGACAAAAATATATATTTTTTCTCTGTGCAAGAGCAGCCAGCCTTCTTTAAAAAAAATCTTAAGCTTCTTCATAAGTGTTTTATCTGCAAATTCCCAGCAGCATACATTTTTTCTGGATAGGCTGCGCAATTGTGCCTTTTTCTTTCTAAAAAAGCAGCTGCAATTTTGATACCACTTATAATTGTACCGTTCAGCACACTTTAGTGTGTAAAAATCAGTGTCAAAATTAGGGGAGATTCATTGCTCACTGTCTGTTAGTTAAAATAAAAAACTTTTAGTTTTTCTTCCAAATATTGTACCAAAACTTGGAATAAATATTTCTCATAATAAAATGTCTGGTATTCATTGTGACAGCCAGGCTGCAATCCAAAGCAGTACAGTATCCTTGTCATCAATGCCATCATCAACTACTTCTATTTTTCAGATTCCTTTGTCTCCTTGACCCTTGATTCATCATGAGACATCTAAAACAGAATGTGTGACTATTCACAAACAGCAATTAGCTGATGTGCAAGCTGAACTCTTACCTCAGTCTCTGCTTGTCTCTGGTGTGAATGCGCTCTTAGCTTATCTTGAGTAGCATTCTTGTGCACTTTTGCCACTCCTATCAAATTGAGCGTCTTGATTGCGTGGTACATATGGGTGTGTTTGCTCCTCCTCTCATTGGTTGCTGTATGCACGTAGCGGTTACTAGGAGCAACACGCCTATATGTGCGGCGTCCACACTCCTAGATATAGATGCCCACTGGCATGGTTAGGTTTAGCGTAGGACCTGCCTGACCTGAGACCATCGTGACGCTGGGTAGGTGGGCACAGATGTGTTTTGATCAAAATATATTGGCTAAGAGTCTCAGATTTTATCATATCATTATGAGGTCTTAGTTTATACAGTATATATTGTTTGCATCTATTTTTGTGCACTAATATTCCTTTTCTGTGATTTATTTTGATATATATAGCCACTGACATCCGCAATCATTATTATCACATCATGCAGGATTTTTTTTATCCTTTTGTTTCTGTGAGTTTTTCATTTTCAGATTGTCATGCCGTTCCACACCTTCACCCAAATTGGCATTTGTACTTCTGTCCAGTTGTCTATTTTTAATAAAAAAAAAAGAGTTACACATTGTCTCGTTTTCAAAATGTTTTGGAGTTCCCCAATTTCACTGAAATGTATTACTGCCCTATGGCATTTATATTTTCAGTCAGGTGTCCTCTGTTGCTGTTTTTTATTTTCTAAAAAATTGCCGTCTTCCATTATTACCCAAAAAGGAGAAGTTTAAATAGAGAAGCAATCACGCATGTGTCCTGATGCTTCATTCAATGTTTACAGAAGGAAACGTCAGAAGTTAAACATTTCATAGTTCAATTATTATTATTATTATAGTTTGGCCTGTATGAAAGAAAGATTAGATCAATGATAAATGCTAAGACAACATTAACTTTGAAGGATTATTACATTAAAGCACATGTGAAACAAACACTTTGGAGACTGCTATATTCTTACAGAGTATACTCTATCTCAGCATAACTGTACAGTAGCTAGATAATTATTGGTTTTTCTATTGGTTGTCACAAGCAAGAAAACATTCTTATAGTCGGAAGACAATGATCAGTATTGCAGATGCTGTAATCGACGTACAGATTAATGAACACAACATGGTACACAAGGGAACAATGCAACAAAGACCAGATGAATATGATAATTGCTGAGATACAACTAAATCCCAAATCCCTATCAATCTCCATCTATTCTGACTATTGATGCATTTCAGCCCTTACGAAGAAAGCTATTCATAACTATGGTTTAATACAAATGAATTGTAATAACAAGAAGCAGCATACTTTGTATACAGTATCACTGTGCTAACAATGTTTAAATGCCATGTTCCTAAATGAATATTTAAAGCAAATTTCTTGAATCTTCATTTTGCCCTCTCTCTTCATCAATAGCATAGAGTTGCAATAAAAAGTTGCCTCTACCTAATGTAGTGTTATCATTATTAATCTCTTCTTCAATAGTAGCATTAACACCTCTCCTAATAGAGTTAAGTATTTAGGAATGAAGTAGCAGCAACTTGATAAATTGGAACAGATGCAACTTTTCTCTTGGCAGACAAGCCACCCTTTGGTCTAATTATATCTGGCATTGCGGCCATTCACCTCACAGCACATCAAATTATTGAAATGAACATCTTTTGTTTTAGTGGGATATCTTTTTTTAAAGAATGTATTCCCAAAATGAACAATATATTATTCACTGGATAAATGTTTCACTCAGATGTTTCAAAATTCAAGTAGAATGAAAGACATTTTAGCCCAAACAAGTGGCATAATTTTAACCACTTTAGATCTGGGCAATTTACCCCATTCCTGATCAGGCCTAATTTTGCAAATCCGACATGTGTCACTTCATGTGGTAATAACTTTGGAACGCTTTTACTTATCCAAGCGATTCTGAAATTGTTTTCTCGTGACACATTGTACTTCAAGTTAATGGTAAATTTGAGTCGATATGTTTTAATTTTATTTATAAAAAATTCCAAAAGTTAACGAAAATTTGAAAAAATTCACTGTTTTTTAAATTTGAATCTCTCTGCTTTTAAGACAGATAGTGATACCCCTTAAAATACTCATTAATTGACATTCCCCATATGTCTACTTTATGTTGGCATCATTTTGGTAGTGTCTAGAGATGAGCGAGCACTAAAATGCTCGGGTGCTCGTTATTCGAGTCAAATTTTTCCTGATGCTCGGGTGCTCGTTTCGAATAACGAACCCCATTGAAGTCAATGGGAGACTCGAGCATTTTTTGCAGGGAACCAAAGCTCTGCACAGGGAGGGTTGCGTGAAAACCTGGAAACCTCAGAAAATGATGGAAACACCACGGAAATTGACAGGAAACAGCAGGGGCAGCGTGCATGGATGCCTCTGAGGCTGCCTAATCGTAACATTACCCCACATTCTGGCCAACAGCCTTGGGGTGACCCTCAAGACAATTGTGGTGACCCAGACCAAGATGGGCAAGGCACATGCGCTGGCACATGTTAGGAAAGCACCCAACTAGGTGCAACGAAGGTCCATCGCCGCCTGCGGGTGACACCACTGCCCATGCTGGCACTGCTGTCCTATCCCCTGCCCCATGACGCAGGCATAAGCCTGACACAGCGTGGTGACAGCGTGGTGGTGACACCAACAAGTGACCAAGTTAGATTGAGGTAGCAGGTGAAGCACTTAAAATTTTACCCTGACACGGAATGGCGGTGAACGTCAGACGCCGCCTGCATGAGATTAGGGATAGAGCTGCTGTCTATCAGGGAGAGTGTTAGGGCCTCAATTTAGATGTTGGTTAGGCAGGAATCACCCACAAAGAACCCAACAGTCCTTCTAAGGGCAATATGCACCTTTTTTTTTTGGTCTCCTCCTGGCTACTGCATGAGATTAGGGATAGAGCTGCTGTCTGTCAGGGAGACTGTTAGGGCCTCAATCTAGATGTTGGTTAGGCAGGAATCACCCACAAAGAACCCAACAGCCCTAGGGATACAAGCACCTTTTTTTTTTGGTCTCCTCCTGGCTGCTGGCTGGGACTTGTAGTGCAGCTACCGCCATCTTGGCTGCACACTGTTAGGGTGTGAAATTAGAATGTGGTTAGGCAGGAATCATCCACAAAGAACCCAATGCTCCTTCTAAGGGCTACAACAACATTTTTTATTGGCCCTCCTGGCTGCTGGCTGAGACTTGTAGTGCAGCGACCGACATCTTGGCTGCACACTGTTAGGGCGTGAAATTAGAATGTGGTTAGGCAGGAATCATCCACAAAGAACCCAAAGGTCCTTCTAAGGGCTACAACGACCTTTTTTTTTTTTGGCCTTCTCCTGGCTGCTGGCTGGGACTTGTAGTGCAGCTACCGCCATCTCGGCTGCACACTGTGCACAGCGACTGGTGGCAGAAGGGACAGCACATGGTCCACACAGACCCAAAAGAAATTGCCCAAAGTCCTCTCAGTACTCATTTTTGCTGCTGCTGTACCTTGGCTTGCTGGGATCTGTAGTGCAGTCTTGGGAATACGTTTTTTCTCTCAGTTATATATACTACAGTCCAGTGAACAATTATGTCGTGTGCTGTACAGTAGCGTCAGTCTAGGGTATACGTTTTTTTCTCTCAATTAGATATCCTACAGCGCAGTGAAATATTCTGTCGTGTGCTGCACAGTAGCCGGAGTGTAGAAAATATAAGTTTTTTCTCTCAGTTATATATCATACAGTGCAGTGAAGAATTGAGTGATTTGCGGTACAATAGCTGCCGTCTAAAGACTACGTTTTTTCTCTCAGTTATATATACTACAGTGCAGTGAAAAATTCTGTCGTGTGCTACACACTAGTCGGAGTGTAGAAAATATACGTTTTTTTTCTCTCAGTTATATAGCATACATTGCAGTGAAAAATTGAGTGGTTTGCGGTACAATAGTCCCCGTCTAAAGACTACGTTTTTTTTCTCAGTTATATATACTACAGTGCAGTGAAAAATTCTGTTGTGTGCTACACACTAGCCGGAGTGTAGAAAATATACGTTTTTTCTCTCAGTTATATCATACATTGCAGTGAAAAATTGAGTGGTTTGCGGTACAAAAGCCCCTGACTAAAGACTACGTTTTTTTCTCTCAGTTATATATACTACAGTGCAGTGAAAAATTCTGTCATGTGCTGCACACTAGCCGGAGTCTAGAAAATATACATTTTTTCTCTCATTCATATATCCTACAGTGCAGTAAAAAATTGTGTGGTGTGCGAGAGAATACATTTTTTTAATCTCAGATACATTTAATACAGTCCAGTGAAAAATTCTGTGGTGTGTGGAACACTATAGGCAGTCTAGAGAATGAGTTTTTGGCCTCAGATATTAATTCGACAGTTTAGTGATTACACAAAATGTT
>ONZH01024215.1:0-37469 GCA_900303285.1 Rhinella marina
CATGGCGAGATACTCGTCCGAGTAGCGAGCACTTACGAGTACCCTAATACTCAAACGAGTATCAAGCTTGGACGAGTATGCTCGCTCATCTCTACTCCTAATGTATAAAGCGCGAAAATCATGAAGTAAAAAAATACAAAGAATGAATGAAAAACATAAAAACGTGGTATATGTGGTTCACACACCACCTGTTTTTATGTTTTTCATTCATTCTTTGTATTTTTTTAACTCATTATTTTCACGCTTTATACATTAGGACATGAAATGTGTTATATTTATTTGATTTTATCTGCTGGGATCGATTCAATATTAACGCATTGGAGTGATGGTTATTCAGAATTTTATTATATGTACTTACTTTAGATTCAACTATGATTAGGGGCTTTTAGATACATTCCGGTGGAACGCATTGCCGTGATGGAGTAGCTAGAAACACCCCTCCTTCCGGTGTTGGCGTTCCAAACCTCACTTGGAGTTGAACCTCATATTACACTTCCGGCTGGTCGCGTGCGCTTCGAGCCTCGTTTTGGGCACAACGCGCGCGATCCAACTTCAAGTAAGTGAGAGGTGCTTATGGAGTGACGCATCTTCGGTATGTGCATAGCAGCACCTGTTTTAAATAGTTTTAATCATTCGATTATAAAAGAAGGCTTGGTTATCATTGCTACTAATCCCCAGAAGAAGCCAGAAGTGGCGAAACGGCGTTGGGTGGAGGCCGCAACGGGGCTCATCCTGCACATACAGGTATATCAACCACTGGGATTTTTCTCTTTATGATGTTCTTCTCTTCCAATTTTGCCTAGCCACCATATTATTTTTTAGAGACAAACACTCATTTATATTTTGGAGGGTGTTGGCAACTTTTGGTAAATCATCATAATATACAATATGTTTTTTCTGAATACCTGCTATACTGTGCATGGATGACCTCTGTCGCATCCCCCAGTTTGTGTTCCTCAGCTACATGTTCTTTCAGCCGCTGAATTAATCATGTTTTTTATTTTATTTAATTTTCATTGTTTATCACTAATAAAGTATATCATTTACATTGATCTATTGTGTGGAGGTGGTTGTTACTCTTTGGGTGGTTATCTATTTGCAAGATTACTTCCACCGGTCTTTAGGGATAATATTTTGTTATTTTCCTGGATATCAATTATAGGAGTATCGTGCTAATTTTTGGAAACAATGCAAAACTATATGTTTGGCATAAAAGCAACACAGCTCATCACCCTGAACACACTATCCCCACTGTCAAACATGGTGGTGGCAGCATCATGGTTTGGGCCTGCTTTTTATCAGCAGGGACAGGGAAGATGGGTAAAATTGATGGGAAGATGGATGGAGCCAAATACAACAGGACCATTCTGGATGAAAACCTGTTGGAGTCTGCAAAAGACCTGAGACTAGGACGGAGATTTATCTTCCAACAAGACAATGATCGCAAACATAAAGAAAAATCTACATGGAATGGTTCAAAAATAAACGTATGCAGGTCTTAGAATGGCCAAGTCAAAGTCCAGATGTCACGCGAGGTCGGCGTCGCGCTCCCTCTGCACGACATCGCCGGACCTCTCCGCCCCCCTAGAGACGAGCAATAGGGAATTGAAGTGCTGGTCTTGTCAGCCAGCACTTCATGAGTTAATTCTCTGTTTGGGTTTAGCCATGTGGTGCTGATCACACCACATGGCTACTTTGCATATTGTTTGGACAGCTTGCTCCGCCTCAGGTCATGTGATGCTGGCCACATCACATGATCCTGGGTGGGCTATTTAAAGATGGCAACTGCCTCACTCAGATGCCTGTGATTAGTTTATACTTTTGATCAGTGCTTGTGCGACCTTGTGTTTGGGATTTGCTATTTGGACTCTGACTTTGGACTTGGACTTGGACCTCTCTTCTCTTGACCCCTGGTATTTACGCTATCTCCTGTGTTTGACCCGGCTTGCTGACTACTCTATCATTGTGTTTGTTCCGTCTGTGTTTTGTCTCTCCCTGTGTTCCCTTTCCCTCCCTCTGCACTTACCCAGTATAGGGAACGTCTTCGTGGTTGTCCGCGGCCGCCTAGGGCCGTTTGAGGCAAGTAGGTAGGGAAAGAAGGGGGGTTCCAGTACAGGGCACACCTTCCCTTGTCTCCCCCGTGACAGAATCACAGGCCGTATCATATGGAGCAATTGCGGGTGCTCACGGACCAGGTTCAGGGTATGGCGCAGATGATCCAGGACCTGGCCGAGAGGCTCCTACATCAGGAGCAGCTACAACCTGCACTAGTAGCGGCTCCCTCCACATCTAACCCCATTGTGGAACCTCATGTTAAATTGCCGGATCGGTTTTTGGGGGACCGGAAAACTTTCCGTTCCTTTAAGGAGAGCGTAAAATTGTATTTTCGCTTACGTCCTCACTCCTCGGGTGCCGAGCAGCAGCGGGTAGGAATAATTATTTCCTTGCTGCAAGGTGATCCGCAGGAATGGGCCTTTTCTTTACCGCCTGACTCCCCAAGCTTGCAGTCTGTGGAAGCATTTTTTCAGGCCTTAGGCCTATTATATGAGGAGCCTGACTTGACTTCTGTAGCTGAGACTCAGCTCAGAGACATTCGGCAGGGTAACCGTCCAGTAGAGGATTACTGTGCTGAGTTTAGAAAGTGGTGTGTTTCCTCTGGATGGAATGACCCTGCTTTGAGAAGCCAGTTTAGGGTGGGGCTGTCTGACCATCTTAAGGACTTACTTGTCAGTTACCCTACTCCTGACACCCTAGAGGCGGCCATGACACTAGCCATTAAACTGGATCGTCGAGTGAGGGAGAGACGGAGGGAACGTTCAGATATTCCTCAGGGTGTCGTCCTGCCTGAATCCCCTCTTCTGAGTCCACCTTCTACCAGGGTCCCGGAGGAGTCCTTACAGTGGGGAGGAACTTTGAGAGATCAGAGACGCTTGAATGGAACCTGTTTCTACTGCGGTGAGACGAACCACTGGCTCCAGCAATGCCCGAAACTTCTGCCCTCTAGAGAGCTTTCTGCCGGAAGTAAGGTAACCCCAGCGGTGGTAAGGAGGAAAGTATTATTACCTATCTCCATTGCGTACAACCAACTCAGGGGGTCCGGTAAGGCTTTTGTTGATTCTGGTTCTGCCATTAATTTTATTGATTTTGATTTTATACAATCTGTGGGGATTCCGCTAGTTCCTTTAAGGAGGGTGATTGAAATTATCGCACTGGATTCCACTCCATTGAATAATGGGAGAGTGGAGTTTTGTACTCCTGAGGTTGTATTAACTGTAGGAATTACCCATACCGAGACTTGTTCCTTCCTTGTATTAAAGGATTTACCTGCCGACCTTGTTTTAGGTCTGCCATGGTTACAGGACCACAACCCTGTGATCAACTGGTCAGTAGGTGAATTGGAAAAATGGGGAATGAATTGTGACAAATGTTGTAAATCAGTATTGCTGTTTGGAGGTACCACTGAGTCTCTTTCCTTGCCCAAGTATATCGGCAATTTTTCGGACGTTTTTTCCATGTCCGAGACTGAGTTCCTCCCTCCTCACCGGCAATATGATTGCGCCATCGACCTTATTGAGGGATCCAAATATCCCAAAGGTCGCATTTATAATCTCTCTACTCCTGAACGTCAGTCCATGAGGGATTATCTCAAGGAGAGTCTGGCCAAGGGTCACATCCGGCCTTCAGTTTCTCCCATGGGGGCAGGTTTTTTCTTTGTTGGTAAAAAGGATGGAGGATTGAGGCCCTGTATCGATTACAGGGAGCTCAATAAAATCACTGTTAAAAACAGATACCCGTTGCCCCTTATTCCTGACTTGCTGAATCAGGTCCAGGGGGCCTGTTGGTTCACCAAGCTGGATTTGAAGGGGGCATACAACCTAATCAGGATTCGTGAGGGGGACGAATGGAAAACTGCTTTTAATACCCCGGAAGGTCATTATGAGTACTTGGTAATGCCTTTTGGGTTAAGTAATGCTCCGGCAATTTTCCAAAACTTTGTCAATGACATTTTTAGACCATTTATTGGGAAATTTGTAATTGTCTATATTGATGACATCCTGATTTTTTCGGCAGACTGGGAAAGTCACGTATCTCACACCAGGCAAGTGCTGGAGGTGTTGCGTGAAAACAAGTTGTTCGTTAAAGGGGAAAAGTATACCTTTGGTGTTCAGGAAGTGGCCTTTTTGGGATACATTCTCACCCCTTTTTCTTTCAAAATGGACCCAGTAAAGGTACAGGCCATTGTGGATTGGGTGCGACCTTCCTCTTTGAAGGCGCTCCAGCGATTTCTGGGGTTTGCTAATTTTTATTGTAAATTTGTCAAAAATTTTTCTGTGGTAGCCAAACCCATTACGGATTTGACTCGTAAGGGGGCTGATCTGGTCAATTGGCCCCCTGCAGCTATTGAGGCCTTTGAAAGGTTAAAGCAGTGTTTTATTAATGCTCCTGTGTTGGTCCAGCCTGATCAAAGTAAGCCTTTTGTAGTTGAGGTGGATGCGTCTGAGGATGGTGTGGGGCTGTACTGTCCCAGGGGTCTTCCACCTTAACTAATCTTATGCCATGCGCCTTCTTCTCCCGCAAGTTCTTTCCTGCCGAGAGGAATTATGACATTGGTAATAGGGAGTTACTTGCAATCAAGTGGGCATTTGAGGAATGGCGTCATTTTTTAGAAGGGGCAGTTCACCGCATTACGGTTCTCACGGATCATAAGAATTTAATGTTTTTAGAATCGGCTAAGCGATTGAATCCTAGACAGGCGAGGTGGGCTTTATTCTTTACTCGTTTGATTTTTGTGTTACCTTCAGACCCGGGAGCAAGAACGTTAAGGCCGATGCCTTATCCCGAAGTTTCAAGGCGTATCAGCCTCCTGACGTCCCTCCTGAGCCCATCCTGCCAGCTGATATCATCGTGGCCGCTACCTCATCTGACCTCGCTTCTGAAATCTCGGCAGGACAACATCTTGCTCCCATTGGTACCCCCAATGACAAATTGTTTGTGCCGGCTCATTTGCGATTGCAACTGCTGGGTGAGTGCCATAATTCTGTTTTGTGTGGACATCCTGGCATCAATGCCACCAAGGAGTTGGTCTCTAGGCAGTATTGGTGGCCGTCAATCTCCAGAGATGTTCAGGCTTTTGTAACTGCGTGTAACACTTGTGCCAGGTCCAAGAATACCAAGACACGACCTATGGGTGAGTTACATCCTTTACCCATACCTAGTAGACCTTGGTCACATCTGTCCATGGACTTTATCACAGACTTGCCGTGCTCTGAGGGTAAAACCGTGATATTTGTGGTGGTTGACAGATTCAGCAAAATGTGTCATTTTATTCCTTTGTGTAAATTACCCTCTGCCAAAGGTCTTGGCGTCCGTGTTCATGGATAATATTGTCAAACTGCATGGTGTTCCTGAGAATATCGTTTCTGATAGGGAGTACAGTTTGTGTCTAGGTTCTGGAGGGCGTTCTGTAATAAGATTGGTATCTCTTTGTCCTTTTCATCAGCCTTTCATCCGGAGACCAACGGTCAGACTGAACGTCTTAACCAATCCGTTGAGCAATATCTCAGATGTTATGTTTCTGATAACCAACATGTGTGGGCCAGATTCCTGTCTCTGGCTGAATTTGCAATTAATAATCGTGTTAATTCATCCTCTGGGATGTCGCCGTTTTTCTGCAATATGGGTTTTCATCCACGCTTTGGCTCCTGTTCCCCATCTGCGTCGGTTGTCCCAGAGGTCAATGATTTTTCTCAAGAACTGTGCACAGTTTGGGCACAGGTTCAGTCGAACCTGGAAAAGGCCCAAGGAGTTCAAAAAGCTAAGGCTGATAGAAAACGTTCTAAGGGTGTGAATTTTAAGGTTGGGGATAAGGTATGGTTATCGACTAAAAATCTCAACATGAGGGTACCATCCTACAAGTTTGCACCTCGCTTCATTGGTCCTTACAGGATCACCAAGGTGATCAATCCGGTTTCTTTTAGGTTATGCTTACCCGACTCCCTTCGTGTTCATAATGTTTTTCATGTGTCTTTGCTCAAACGTTATGTTGCTCCCGTTGGTCCTGAGGAACAGTCTCCTCCTCCGGTTGAGGTAGCAGGACAAATGGAGCATGAGATTGCCAGAATTGTGGATGTGAGAAGGGTCCGGAATTCCTTCCAGTACCTCGTACATTGGAAGGGGTTCGGTCCTGAGGACAGGTCTTGGGTACCGTTGACCAGGATGCATGCAGACTCGCTCATCCAAAAGTTCCATCTGCAGCATCCCGATAAGCCTGCTCCCGCTGGTAAGGGTCCGGTGGCCCCTCGTGAAGGGGGGGTACTGTCACGCGAGGTCGGCGTCGCGCTCCCTCTGCACGACATCGCCGGACCTCTCCGCCCCCCTAGAGACGAGCAATAGGGAATTGAAGTGCTGGTCTTGTCAGCCAGCACTTCATGAGTTAATTCTCTGTTTGGGTTTAGCCATGTGGTGCTGATCACACCACATGGCTACTTTGCATATTGTTTGGACAGCTTGCTCCGCCTCAGGTCATGTGATGCTGGCCACATCACATGATCCTGGGTGGGCTATTTAAAGATGGCAACTGCCTCACTCAGATGCCTGTGATTAGTTTATACTTTTGATCAGTGCTTGTGCGACCTTGTGTTTGGGATTTGCTATTTGGACTCTGACTTTGGACTTGGACTTGGACCTCTCTTCTCTTGACCCCTGGTATTTACGCTATCTCCTGTGTTTGACCCGGCTTGCTGACTACTCTATCATTGTGTTTGTTCCGTCTGTGTTTTGTCTCTCCCTGTGTTCCCTTTCCCTCCCTCTGCACTTACCCAGTATAGGGAACGTCTTCGTGGTTGTCCGCGGCCGCCTAGGGCCATTTGAGGCAAGTAGGTAGGGAAAGAAGGGGGGTTCCAGTACAGGGCACACCTTCCCTTGTCTCCCCCGTGACACCAGACTGGAATCCAATTGAGAATATATGGAAAGAGCTGAAAACTGCTGTTCACAAATGCTCTCCATCCAACCTCAAAGAGCTCGAGCTGTTTTGCAAGGAAGAATGGGCAAGAATTTCAGTCTCTATATGTGCAAAACTGATAGAGACATACCCCAAGCGACTTGCAGCTGTAATCGCAGCAAAAGGTGGTGCAACAAAGTATTAATGCAAGGGGGCCAAATAATTTTGCATGCCCCACTTTTCAATTTTATTATTAAAAAAAGAATTTAAATGATCCAATAAATTTCGTTCCACTTCACAATTGTGACCCACTTGTTGTTGATTCTTCACCAAAATTTTTAAATGTTTTATCTTTTTGTTTGAAGCCTGAAATGTGGCAAAAGGTTGAAAAGTTCCAGGGGGCCTTACTTTCGCAAGGCACTGTATATATATATATATATATATGTATATATATATATATATATATATATATATATATATATAGAGAGAGAGAGAGAGAGAGAGAGAGAGATACTGCTTATTGAGTAACTATATTGAGCTCCATAGGAAAAAAATTGGTATTTGCTTGCAGGTAGCTACTTTTGAGTTGCATCTGCACTTCTATATGCAGGCACAGCCACAGGTCCTGTCTCCCCTCTCCCTGGAAGTCAGCTTCCTTGCTTCTCTCTATTGTACACAGCACACACAATTCTTCTTTCCTTTAATTGTCCCTGGCAATAAGCTTGATTCATTCATTTCTGATTGTTCTGCTACAGGCACCTCTCTTCCTGCTGCATCACTGATTGGGTCATCTAGGCTTTCTGTCAGCCTGGAAACCAATCAGGGCAAGCCCTCCTCCCACTTCCTCTCAGGGTCATGTAAGAACCCTTCTTCTTCCTCCCTAGTGTTTTTTTCCCACCGACATGTGCACTAAAATGGTGCTACGCATGCTTTTAGTGGATTCATCCAAAACTAATTAGGAAAGATTCTGGTTCATCTGCCATTAGTCTGAACTTATTCGCTCACAAATAGTCATTAGTATTAAAATACCAGAAAACCCCTTTAAACTCTGATTACCATAATGGGCCACAGAGAAACAGGAGAAACAAATCAAAATATTTTTCTGCCTTTGAAGTCATTCACTTGCCACTAGAGTGTATTTGTTTGACGGGCTACCTATTACATGTTATTGTTTACGTAGTGGTTGGGCCTCTATGACAATTTGTTTTGGTGGGCTCTGGAAACCTAAGTCCAACATTCAGGGTGCCAGCTGTATAATACAGCTGCCATGTGCAAGTGATGGCACAGGAACAGCCCCTGAGCCCATACCATCACAGATAAGTACTATCATGGCGCTGAACGTTAATTTGCTACTTGTCGCAACATAATAGTATACCACTGAGAGAGAATGGATATGCAAAGTCTATGCCTGTTACAAATTATTATACTATGAGCATCTTTTCCATCTTATAATGTATTTTTTTATCACATGGAGTGACCCTATGTTAAGATTTCCTTTGTGTTTCTCATTGTAATCATTTTGATTTCCTTATGCTGTAATGACCTTGAGGTCTATGCTTAAAGTAAGTGTTCCTATCTATAAAAAGCAAGAGAAAAAACTACCTGGATTTACCTATACATTGCCTACATACATACATGTATATATTGAATACTGTTATTGGCACAGTGATCACTGCATTTCCAGTAGTCAAATACTGCATACATCTTGCAGATCAGTAACATTTCAATAACACCATCCTTCTCTATGCCTTTATATACAATGCGACATGCTATTAACTAAATGCTCCATTTCTGGTTCCCTCCTTCTGCTATACTTGTTTTTCCTCAAGCTTTTTTCCCCACCTCCCAGCCTTTTCTTTTCCTCTCACACCAGCAAAAATTAATTCCCCCTCCCTCTGTCTGACTCTTTCCCTCTATGCCCTGAATGAATGGATGCTTCCACCATCCCTTTCCAATCCTCTCCTCCCCCTTTTCTCTCTATACATCTCTTTCACCTACCTCTCATCTGCACTGACTTCTTTTCTGTTTGACCAAACACTGGCTGGACCCCTACCTTGCTGCAGGCATCAAACAGGTAACATGCATACACAGGTTACATTCATGTTAATATCTTTTGAATATGAACACAGAACCTGCATGCTAAAGAATTGTGAATTGCATAGGGTATTCTGAGTGGAATGTATATGTGTGTGTATGTATTTTTATGTGTTTTTGCATATCTAATCTGTACTTGCTATGTCTCTTTGCAGACTATTTTGTATGCTAGTTGCATATCTGAGGCATGAGGTATCATTTAAACCTTGAGCTTCCAGATTCATTTGTACACTCTGGAAAATTCATATTGAAAAGGTTTCTGACACTAGCAACCAGGGATTCAGCAGCTGGGTTACTACAAACAGATGCTAAAGCAGCATTATGGCACTGAGAACCTAGTTTCAAGAATGCATATGTAATATTATCAGTAAAGCATTTAGCTGAATTACTGTAAGGATATGCCATGGACAAAGAGGCACTTAAGAAATTAGCTTCTGCATAGGAGATCTCCAGGACTAGTAAAAACCTAGATGTAGAACACCTATATTGTGTGCACAGAAAGATATTAAAAGACATTTACCTGTGTTCAAACTTTAATAGAAAGCATTGTTTGCTGTGTAAAGATGGGCATTTGTAATGAATGAATGTATATAGAATGTTAATTGAACAGAATTTAAAGGATAAAAATAATGAATAATTCTAATAACTGAAGGATAATTCAATCAGCATTGGAAACGCAAACAGGGAGGAGTTCATAAACCTACAAGAATGTTAAGTCTGCACAACAAAATGTCATAAGTGATACTTTTTAGCCTCCTATTATATATGAAATATGTTTTCATGGTGTTTATTGTCAAAAAGACAATCCAAGGCAATACTATGATCATAGCTCTAGTTCTTTCCATACACAAAAAGGAGCCTGTGATTACACAGACGGTCACTGCAGTCATCCTCCTTTAGTCATCTATTTGCAATAAAATAGCTAAACCTAAGAACAACAGGTTGCATTTAATTCTATAGCCACAATCATTCCAATATAGAATGTGTTTCCTCTAAATAAAATTTATTGTATACCATATTCTTTCGATGACAAAGTAGATATATTTAATGTGTGTTCATAATTACAGTGATCTGATGACTACTGATAATTACTGACTGAACGCTGCATGGCTTCTTGATCTGTGCTGTGGTTACTGTGCAATGCAATCAGCATCTGTTGGATTCAGTTCTGTCTCTACTAAAGCCTTTTCCTTATGACACATTTCACATTAATTCCAAAGCTATTTGTGGTGGACCTCAGTGATTCAGTAAGCCTGCAGACTGCTATAGATAGATAGATAGATGACCAACCCCATTCTTGCAAATTTTACGTATTACTAGTTATACTACAAGTTAAACATTATTTAGACTAAATAGTCATTATCATATTTAAACTCTGATGCCTATGTGGCCTGCACTGTGTTGGCAAAACTAGTAGCTCCATTATAGAATAGGACTTATCACAAACCATTTTTTAACCATTTAATGATCATATACTTGTTATGATTTAGGGCTTGTGGTGGTGTGACAGTCCTAACTTTTTATATTTTTATTACTTTAATTTTTTTTTTCAGCTTTTTTGCATGCAACACCTAATTCTTTTTATTAATTTCTTTTTTTTAAGATTTTTCCCTTTTTTAAGTATTATTGGGGAAAATGGCAAAAAAGATTGAAAATATTTTTTTCAAACTATAGCTTTTTATTTTTAAATATGCAAAATGACACCAACATACATTTCCATGATGTATTCCCTATTTTGTGTTGGTTGTTTTGATTAAAAGACCTCTTGGGAGACACTGACAATTTTGCACTTTTCCTCTGTAATTGAGGCATCCAAAGAGCCCTAGTTGGGGGCACTGTACACAGGCAGAGCTGATCAGGGTCCGCTAAAATTGGGCAGCTCTGCTCTGCCTGAGACACTTGGCAATCACTGATCATTGAGTGCCATGCACCGAGGAAAGGGGAAGGCAGAAGAGGTAATAAACTGCTTCAGTCTTCTCATAGGCTTCCAGCTATCACTGATCAGCTTGCAGGAGCAGGAGCTTTAATCCCACATCATACATGTATGGTGCTTGGTTGTTACCAAGTTAATTCACATACACTAAAGAGCAAAAGGGTAACAATGTTTTGAACTTTTGACTTTCAGGCTACATATACCACCATCCACTACAGCTTCGAATGACTACCATCATTTTATAGATAATCATCTTGGCTATATCATACATAAATTGGATTTGCAACTATTTAGCATATGATTAGTGATGCAGATTATTGTCATGTAACAGCATTTTAAATGTTATTATTTTGTTAGTATTTTGTAAATCCACCTTTGTCTTTTCAATCCTTTTGGGCATGCTCTTGATCAGATTCAAGCATGTCTTGATCAAAATCTGTTCCCAGGTCTCTTCTACACATTCCCAATGTTGGTGCATACTGGTCGACTCACTGGGGTACGAATACAGCTTTTTCTCCAACTCTACCCACAAGTGTTCGATTGGGTTGAGGTCTGGGGACTGTGAGGGCCAATCAAGTACCTCTACTTCATTGTAATTGAACCATTTCTTCACCAATCTTGAAGTATGCTTCAGATCGTTGTCCTGCTGGAACACTATGTCATCTTTTTCATACCCATAGTACTTAAGTGTACGAAGTAACTGGTCTTATAGGATACACACATATAGCTCAGTGTTAACCTGGCTACCCATGCCTGCGATTCTATCCCCACACACCCCTCACTCCTCCCTGCTGCTGCACGCCATGTTGACATGCGCAGGTGGTGGGGTTCTTAGCTGTAATCTGCACTCCTGCCACCAGTATTTCGCTCCTGGCTCTGAGCAGGGCTTGAACTCTGGCTCAGAGTTCCTTGAGTGTGTTTAGGGTGTGTGCAGGAATGTCTCTCTTCCTTATTTGAGGCAGCATGTCCCCAGGACTATGACTGTGACAAGGGGACATCATTTGCATCTGGAGGAAAGAAGGTTTGTACACAAACATAGAAGAGGATTCTTTATGGTAAGAGCAGTGAGACTATGGAACTCTCTGCCTGAGGAGGTGGTAATGGTAAGTTCACTAAAAGAGTTCAAGAGGGGCCTGGATGCATTTCTGGAGGGTAATAATATTATAGGTTATAGTTACTAGAGATGGGTCCTTGATCCAGGGAGTAATTCTGATTGCCTGATTGGAGTCGGGAAGGAATTTTTTTCCCTAAAGTGTGGAAAATTGGCTTCTACCTCACAAGGTTTTTTTTGCCTTCCACTGGATCAACTTGTAGGAAAACAGGCCAAACTGGATGGACAGATGTCTTTTTTTGGCCTTATAAACTATGTTACTATGTGCAGGTATTTGTAGGCGCTTCCTTCTACAGGAAAGCGCCTGAGCAAGTTAGGTTACTAACTGTCTAGTGGGTACACACTCTGGTCCCAATTCCCTTGTGTTCCTATTCCCCTCAGAGCTTGAACCTGGTACTCCCCTTGAAAAGTATCTCCTGAAGGGGCGTGTCTGGACGCCAACTAAGATGGCCGCTTAGCCTCACTGCTCCCGCCAGAGCTCTGCTGCAAAGGCCTGCTAAATCAGCCTGAGACCCACGATGGGGAAGAAACCTGGCTCACGGGGCTCTCCTCGACCCACCCACCCCGCACCCCCTCACCTGCCAGAACCTTGGATGACTGCTGGGATCGCGGCTCCAGGACCGGCGCCGGCAGCCGGCGCACTGCTGCTGCAGGGACTCCCCGCCATTCCTCATTGCCGCCTGCCAGGAGCGCCGGACGCACGGGGCACAGGGAGGACACGGGTTTGGAAGCTCCACCCGTGTCTTCTTCATCTGAACAGCGGAGCTTTGCTTCACGATGGGGACGGAGACGCGGGTCCCGTCGGCCTCCTCGCATATTGCTGGATCCAAGATGGCGCCCACGCACCACGAGGCGCACTGCCCGCCGCAG
Organism: Rhinella marina; assembly: GCA_900303285.1. Taxonomy (NCBI): domain Eukaryota; kingdom Metazoa; phylum Chordata; class Amphibia; order Anura; family Bufonidae; genus Rhinella; species Rhinella marina. The sequence continues at coordinate 12,949 of ONZH01024215.1, forward strand.
CAGACAGGTACTGTCCCCTTTCCCTTGCCCTCCTCTCCTGGATCATATGCGTCTTCAGAGGCCATGGGCAGATCCCTTCTGCTCCCTTTTGGCATGCTGGTCCTAGCAGCAGCCCTTGCCACCATAAGGAGGGTTCTGGGAGTTCCACAGATATCCCATCTAGGGGGGACCCCCTATCTTCCTCCAGCACCTCTGCCCCTGGAGCCACTGCACCTCTTCACTCCTACCTCAACCAATTTCCCACTAAGGAGGACTTTAAAGTGTTAATATCTGAGGTTACAGGGGCCTGCCGGGCTGAAATTGCTCTGGTCTGAGCTGATATCAAACATATAGCGGACCGGGTGGAACCTCTGGAGGAGGCTCATGACGACACCAGGAATTACATTTCTACATTGCATACCTCCCTCTCCTCCCAGAATTCTGCCATCAGAGAGATGGGCCGACAACTGGAAGACTTAGATAATCGAGGACGCAGAAATAACATCAGGGTGCGGGGCCTGCCTGAGGCCACAGGGGATGAGGATCTGTTTGCTACCTTGGAAGCCATCTTTAATCTCATTCTGGGGGAGCCACATACCCATAAGATCAAGCTGGATCGCGCACACAGAGCACTTAAACTTAAGGGCCCTCCGTCACGTCCACGGGACGTAATATGCTGCGTACTTGACTTCTCAATTAAGGAGGCAATCATGGCTAAAGCGCGCAATCTCCGCAATTTTGAATTTGATGGAGCTCCGATCCAACTCTTCCTGGACTTATCCTGGATAACGCTTCAAAAACGGAGACATCTACAACCGCTCCTCATGTCACTGCGGGACCGTCAAATCCCGTGCCGATGGGGCTTCCCGTTCTCCCTTTCTGCCAGACATCAGGGCCGGACGGCGACTCTACGCTTATTTGCTGATCTCCATCCTTTTTGTGAAGCAATGGATATCCCACTACCTAACATAGAGGACTGGGAATTAATGGCGCCTGCTCCACCACCTTTGCGTGTTTGGACCCCTGTCGCCCGCAAGAGGCGGGCTGGGCAACCTGATGGGCTTTCTAGATGGTCATCATCACCCCGGCGGGATTCACCTTCCACGAGTCAGAGGCCGGCGGACTGAACTGCTTCACATGTCTTTCCTCCTGATAGAAGGAACTGTTATAGTTTATAGTTTACTTTTATGAGCTTTTAAGAGCCTGAGCTCTTGTTTTTGCTTATCAGGTCTCTGAATGGTCCCTGGCATATTGTGGGGAACATTAACCTTCCTCAGGGCCTTCCCGTCTCAGATATATGCCTACGTGCCACTAATTGGGTTTTACCCATATGGTTTATTTACTCCTGTTTATTATCTCTGGTTGAGTTGCACTTTATGAAGATTTTCTTACTGTATTTAGGGAGTGGGCTGTTCGTCTTTCAGTCTGCCTCTAACACTGCCTCCGCAAGGGAGGCTCTCTTTTCAGTCTCCAGCAGGGTCTTGATTCCCTGGAATATTGTCCTTTGCTGTCTATTTAGGATGATTGTTTGTGTGTTTATGTGGTCTTGTCTCTCCCTGCCTTCTGTTCCTTTCCTTTTTTCCCCTTACACGTACGATCAGAACTCCAACCTTCCAGATTGGCGGATTTTCCTTCATATGTTCAAGTGCCTGTTTTTCCGGTCTGGCGTTCTCCGTGGTGCATCTTGGCTTCTTCTTCCTCAGAGGGTTGGTGAGTCTTGCATTTTCTCTGTGCTTGCATCTCTTCCTTTACCATGGCGAGTTACGTAACTTTGAATGTCAAGGGACTTAATTCCAACGCAAAAAGGAAACTTCTTCTGCTGGAATTGAAGTCCCTGAGAGCAGATGTGGTCTTTCTACAGGAAACCCATCTTCAGGATAACTCTTCTTTTAAGTTCCTCTCCCACTAATACCCCGGGATTTATACAGCGTGCCACTCGCGTCGTAAGGCAGGAGTTGCGATTCTCATCTCTACTCACTGTCCACTCATGGTGAATTCAACTGTCATAGACCCCCAGGGTAGGTACATTATATTGAGGGGCACACTCCGAGGCCTTCCTATAACCCTTTGTAACCTGTATGCCCCCAACTCCTCACAAGTACATTTTTTGAGCAGAACCCTAGCTAAGGTATTCAAACACTCAGATCCTATTACATTAATAGGAGGGGATTTTAATGTTCTATTCTCTGAAAACATGGACAGGCTAGCATTACCTGGGAAACCAATACATTCATCACAACAGAGGTTAGCGAGGGATTTCCGCCGTTTGGTCCGTTGATAAAACATAAGAAATGCAACAGCACTCTGTGAACACAGACAATAAATTGAGTACATATAATACCGCCATACTCACCATCTACACGATACTAACGCTACATTGTAAATGTGAGATTCTTGGCAGATAATTTTGTACAAAAATTATCTGTGCCTGTCTGCCATACATCAAGGTGATCTCTTTAAGACAGGAACCTAACACTAAACGCCATAGTCACTAGGTGCCATAGCAGCCTCCATTAACTATAGAGGATGCAGGCTCCACATGCATGCTAAGCCGACATTATATTGTACCTCTTATGGTGCCAAAATGGCCTCCACTGATTCAGGGAATGCTGGCTCCACATGCATGCCGAGCCCACACAATATGATACCTTCTTGGTGCCACACTGACCTCCATAACGCTCAGGGAATGCAGGTTCCATATAATGCTGAGCCCACTCTGTTCCACCTCTCCTGGTACCAGTTGGTCTCCAATGCATATAGGGAGAGCAGGACACAGCTTTATACTAGCACTAATTAAAATGAGCCAGTAAGGCAAACAGGTTGTTAGGAGTGCATGACCGAAATGGTGGAGTCAGCCACGCCTCCACCTAAACTGCAAGAAAAACTGGGGGTCAGTCAGCACATCCAGGTATACAGGTGCACGTCACATAGGTGTGGCTGCAAAATAGAATGATAAAACATAAGAAATGCAACAGCACTCTGGTCCGTTGATATTCACTCTATGACCTCTGGAGAATAGCTAACCCAACTGACAGATCCTTCTCCTTCTACTCGGCACCACACGGGACGCATACCTGCATAGATTATTTCTTAGGGACAATCTCTACTTTATGGATCCTGCAAGGGGCGGATATGGGAGCCATTACTTGGTCTGATCATGCACTGCTGTGGATTGCACTGGGTGGTGGACCGGGCTGCACTCGTAACTGCCATTGGCGCCTTAATGATTCCCTTCTAAAAAATACCCTGTCCCTTACTGAACTTCGAGACTGTTTAAGGCAATATTTTGCCCTTAATACAGGATCGGTTGAGGACCCTGGTTCTTTATGGGAGGCTCATAAGGCGGTTAAGAGGGGGTATTGTATTGCTTTGGGCTCCAGGATAAAAAGGGACTCCCGGGAGACTGCTAGAGCTCTCAGGTCACGTTTGAGCAGGTTAGAGGAGCGTATGTGTACCTATCCCTCAGTCTCGACCCTTAGACAAATTGTAGACGTTAGGGCCCAACTGAGTAGGATTGTACATGCTAAAGTGGACAAAATGTTATTGTTCACCCGACAGCGTTATTACGCATGGGGAAATAAACCTCATTCCCTACTTGCTAAACAACTTAGACAGTCCTCCTCACAGTTGGGCCCTGGGGCTATTAAAAGAACTGATGGGTCAGTGATGTATGATCCTAGGGAGATTGCAGAATTTCTCCTCTTATTATTCCAAGCTGTATAACCTTACTAGTGATCTGCCTGAAAATCCTCAGGACCGATATCGGCTCCTGGATTCATACCTGCAGACATGTAGTCTTCCTACGCTCTCAACATCTGACAAGATAGCCCTTAATGAGCCGATTACTGCTGAAGAAATATTAGAGGTGATTAAACATCTCCCTGAAGCAAAATCTCCTGGACCTGATGGGTTGACTTATAAGTATTATAAAACATTTCAAGACTTGTTGCTTCCACATATGTTGTCTCTCTTTAACGTCTTTCTGTCAGGAAGAGCTATATCTCCACATATGACTCACTCCTTCCTGACCCTGATACCTAAACCGGGCAAAGATCATCTTGATCAGCAGAATTATAGGCCGATTGCCTTGTTTAACTCTGACCTCAAAATCTATTCTAAGGTCTTAGCTAACCGTTTAAATAATTGTCTCCCCTCTCTCATACACAAGGACCAGGTTGGCTTTGTCCCTTGCCGCCAGGGGAGTGACAATACTAGACGCACTATAGACCTTCTAGAAGTGGCTGCTCGCTCGGGAGAAGAGTCACTGCTCCTTAGCCTAGATGCCGAAAAGGCATTTGATCGTCTTGGCTGGCCTTTTCTATTTGCCACTCTACGTGCTTTTGGCATAGACGGAACATTTCCACAGGCCATAGGGGGGCTTTACTCTTCTCCCTCAGCGACAGTCAAATTATCCCACTCTAATTCAGATCGGATACACATCTCTAATTGAACAAGACAAGGCTGCCCCTTGTCTCCGCTTCTGTTTGTGCTCTGTATTGAACCACTGGCGGCAAAGATCCGATCTCGCCCGGACATTAGAGGCATTAAGGTAAAGGATAGGGAGTTTAAGTTGTCACTCTACGCAGATGATGTCCTCCTTACCCTCACAGGTCTCCATATATCTCTCTCCAATCTTCAGAAAGTCCTGTGAGAATATGGCCATCTATCGGGTTATAAGGTGAACACTGCTAAAACAGAGGCGCTCCCGGTTAATATTCCGGGAACTCGTTTGGCACTCTTAAAGAATAATTATCGGTTCCACTGGAAGACTGACGCCCTCCGCTACTTAGGGGTCAACATTACCCCAAAATATGTGGACCTTTATAAACAAAATTTCCCTCCTATCTTTCAAGAGATTAAATCCCTTCTCTCCAAATGGTAATCGTTGCCACTCTCCTTATTGGCACGTATTGCGGCTATAAAATGTCCATTTTACCGAAGATTTTATATCTTTTTGAGGCACTGCCCATTCCGGTCCCTATGAGCGATCTTCGTGCGTTTCAGTCCCATATTCTCAAATTTATCTGGGCTCACAAAAGACATAGAATCTCCAGAACAGTCCTCTTAGCTAGTAGAGGTCAGGGTGGACTTGGAGTACCAGATTTTATTAAGTACTACTGGGCGGCTCAATTGCGCTCCGTACCGGTCTGGGCCTCGTTACATCCTTTTTCTATCTGGATGCAAATTGAGCGGTTATGGCTGGCTCCGGTCCACCCTAACTCTCTGCTCTGGACGGGGTCTTGTACAACTATCCAAGATAGAGATCTTCTAGGTCCTATGAGAACCACCAGGAGGATTTGGGGTACTTGTAGTGCTAAATTTCCCCTAGCTTCCAGTAACTCGGCAATGACCTCCTTTCTGTATCATCCCTCGCTTCCACCTAGTCTCACAGGCGCAGCTACCAAGGTGTGGTTCCAGGCTAAGGTCTTTCAGTTTGCAGATATAGTGGACCCGTATACCAGGGAGCTACTATCTTTTTCTGCTATACAAACAAAGTACAGTCTGCCGTCGGAGGCGGCTTTCTTTTACTAGCAGCTCAGACACTTTGCCCGAACCATTTTTTGGGGGCTTCATGTTTCTCTTCCTACTGCCTTTGAGAGGATATGTAGAACAGGGGTACACACCAAAGGCCTTATTTCTGGGATATACTCCATACTGGTCAATCCATACCCAGATAGATTGTCCGGGCACTCTTATATGATTAAATGGGAGGAATATTTAGGTAGAGTACTTCCGTACTCGACCTGGAGTCTCATATGGAGAAGAGCTGCTAAATCCTCAATGTCTGTTGGTCTCTTGCTCAGTACAAAATCAGTACAAAATTTTGTTGCACTGGTACCATACCCCAGCTCTTCTGCATAGGTTACATCCATTGGTATCGGACAACTGTTGGAGGTGTCAGTCCTGCATGGGGACTCTATATCACATCTTCTGGGACTGCCCTATTATATAACCGTTCTGGGTGACTGTGAATGCTTTGCTTAAAGACATTTTCAATTGTACCTTTCCCATGGACCCTATCATATTTCTTTTGAATATCTTCCCTAGTACCCTTCGGACCCATATTTGAAAACTAATTACTCAGATCCTTACGGCAGCAAGGTGCCTAATCCCGAGGTTTTGGAAGCAGACTAACTCGCCGGTGTTCTCTGATTTATAAGCTAGGGTGGTTGAGATTCGCACCATAGAGTACTCTACCGCACTTTATCAGGATAAGGTTGATCAGTTTCACGCCATATGGGATGTGTGGGACGATTATTGGCTTACGCATAAGCCTTAATTCTCCTGACTTCCTATTGATTCTATTACCCCCTCCTTCCACCTTCCCCCCCCTCTTTGTTCATGTTTTTTCTTGTCCTTTGTCTCTAGTCTCTTGTAATTGTTCTTCAGTTATGCTTTGATATCTGAGATTGTGTTAATGTGGTACACACCCTTACATACCCAAAAGAAACAACAATGACTCCACAACTCAAATTTGATCTCTTTTTGATTAGATATACTTTATTTGATTCTGATATATTGCTGTTGCTGTGCATCATATTGTATGATCTGTATCTTATTCAATTTGAACATTTGTTGCTTGTGGATCTCTCTCTGTTCACTTGTGGATATTTAATAAACATACAATTATAAAAAAAGAAAAGTATCTCCTCACCATCAGAGATATCATGTGAAGAACGAAGGGTGTGCTCAGACATTGCCGTCAGAGGGAGTTGGTCACGTGGGGCAAGGGTTTCTCGCTAGAAACAAGCAAATTGAAGTTGACAAAGTAGAATTCTATCTGGATTTCAGGAAAAATTTGATTTGCACCGAAGCCGAATTTCCTAACGCTTTGTGGTAACGAATTGCATTTTTTCATAAATGGCTGCTGCACGTGTTAGGACATAGAGCAAAGAACTCTGGGAATGCTGTTCTGTGTTGATTTTACATTGTTTTACTTTTTTGGGGGGTGTATCAATAGGGAAAAAAAGGAAAAAATATACGTCATAATTGGTGTTCACCTGTGAAGTTACATTGTACTATAGCCATTTATGGGGTGTATTAATAGGAAAGATACGTACATCCTATTAGTCGTTCTGCATTGATTTTACTTTTTTTGGGGGGTGTATTAATAGAAAAAAAAAATATATATATATGTCATAAGTGCCTTTCGGCGGTTAAGTTACATTGTACTACAGACATTTATGGTATTAAAAGGAAATATACGTATGTCCATTAGCCATTCTGCTGAGAATTGTGATTGTTATATTTCTTTTTTTGTGTTCATTAATCAGAAAAAAAAATGTTTTAATTGCCATTCAGTGGTGAAGTTACATTGTACTACAACCATTTACGTGCTGTATTAATAGGAAATAATAGGAAACTCCCATTAGCCATTATGCGGTGAATTGTGATTGTTATATTTATTTTTTTGGGTGTATTAATAGGAAAAAAAGGAAAAAATATATGTCATTATTAGCATTCAGCGGTGAAGTTACATTGTACTATAGCCATTTATGTGATGTATTAAAGGAAATATACGCACATCCCATTGGCCGTTCTGTGGTGAATTGTGAGTGTTATATTTCTATTTTGGGGTGCAATAATAGGAAAAAGAATACGTCTTAATTTTGTGGTGAATTGTCAATTTTTTTTTTTTTTGGGGGGGAGTTTATTAATCAGAAAAAAAATATATGTCTTAATTTCTGTTCAGCGGTGAAGTTACATTGTACTACAGCCTTTTACGTGCAGTATTAATAGAAAATACACATACGTCCCTTTAGCCATTCTCCAGTGAATTGTGATTGTTATATTTCTTTTTTTTGGGTGTTGTAATAGGAAAAAAAAGGAAAAAATACATGTAATAATTGCCATTCATCAATGAAATTACATTGTACTACATCCATTTACATGGTGTATAAAAAGAAAATATACGCACTTCCCATTATCCGTTCTGCGATGAATTATGATTGTTATATTTCTTTTTTTGGGGTGTAGTAATAGGGGAAAAAAAGGAAAATATATATTTCTTAATTGACGTTCAGCTGTGAAATTACATTGTACTACAGCCATTTACGTAGTGTATAAAAAGGATATATACGTACGTCCCATTAGCCTTTCTACACTGAATTATGATTTTTATTTTTTTTTGGGGGGGAAGGTTTCATTAATCAGAAAAGAATAGATGTCATAATTGCCATTCAGCATAAAAAGGAAATATACGTACGCCCTATTAGCCGTTCTGCAGTGAATTGTGATTGTTATATTTCTCTTTTTCAGTTGTAGCAATAGGAAAAAGAATATATTTTTTTTTAATTGCCATTCTGTGGAGAATTGTGTTTTGTTTTTTTTGGGGGGGTTATTAATCAGAAAAAAAAGTCTTAATTGCCATTCATCAGTGAAATTACATTGTATTACAGCCAATTACGTGTTGTATTAATAGGAGATATACGTATGTCCCATTAGCCATTCTGTGGTGAATTGTCAGGCCCCTTGCAGACGAGCATGACACATGAACGTCTCCCGCATCGCGGGCCCTGTACTGAACTCCCGGCACTGAACGGGGTCACATGGCATTATACTGATTTATGATGCTATGTAACCCTTACAGTTCTGGAATGTGTTGGATAACACTGACATAATTCTGTTAGTGTTGTCCAACACATTCCAGAACTGTAAGTGTTACATAGAATCATAAATCGGTATAATGCTATGCGACCCCGTTCAGTGCCAGGAGTTCAGTACAGGGCCCGCGATGCGGGAGACGTGCGTGTGTCACGCTCGTCTGCAAGGGGCCTTATTCTTACATTTCTTTTTTGGGTTGTAGTAATAGGAAAAAAGGGAAAAATATATGTCATAATTGCCATTCAGCTTTGAAATTACTATGTATTACAGCCATTTATGTGGTGTATAAAAAGGAAATATATGTACGTCCCATTAGCGATTCTGTGGTGAATTGTAATTGTTATACATTATTTCTTTTTTTGGGGTGTAGTAATAGAAAAAAGAATATGTCTTAATTGTCGTTTTGCGGTAAATTGTTATATTTTTTTAGGGGGTGGGGGAGTTCATTAATCAGAAAAGATATAAATGTCTTAATTGTCAATCAGTGGTGAAGTTATGTTGTACTACAGCCTTTTTTTGGGAGTATTATTTTAATTTTAATTTAATTATTTTATTATACAGTATGACAGATAGGTGAAAGGCCCTTCAAAGGGAATGGACAGTGGCCAAAATGTTTCTGTTGTAGGCAGCAGGAGTCACAGCAAGATGCCTGAGCTCCCGGTGTCATCTAGCGGTTGTGTCTTGACCAGCAACCCAGCGGTGCTTAAATGGTTGACTCGGTCTTCAACTTCATCGCAAGTGACATCAGACACCCCCAGCCAAGAGTCGTTGGGTTCCTCTGACACAACACTTAGTTGGCATGGCCCAGGAGCAGGCCCTGTGCCCCCACCTGTCCTGAAGCTTCCTCTGTCATTTTCAGTTCTCTCAGTGCAAGAAGTATTACATGCTGTAGGCTGGGCTCCACTTTTCAGTGAGGATGAGCTACTAGAGGACAGTCAGCAGCTACTGCCCAACCAAGATCTGGAGGAGACATCAGCCGCTTCCTCTGGTAGGCGGGCAAGTAGTAATGATGAGAGTCGCATGGGAGTGGGTGCTGCGAGCGGTTAGGCTCCTGGCCCTGAGACCATTGAGGGGGACATCATTGATGTGAAGAAAGTAGCAGATGATGATAATGTAGCCCATCGCACTTAGGAGCTGGGTGAAGAAGGGGCTTTATCATCATTGGGGAAAGAGGGTAGCAGCTTGCGTGTTAGGTGAGGCAGCGGCTGAGCCATCAGGGTGGCAGCGTGGCTGTGAGTCAGCAGGGTGGCAACAGTGGGAGGTCAGGTGCCCAGGGTAAACCACCTGCTTCTCAGTAGCCTACTGGCCTGGAAAGTAGCGGTGCAGTGGTTCACAAGGCAATGGTAACATGCAGTCAGCATAGAGTGTTGGGGGAAAAATGTCATACTCGGCGGTTTGGTAATTTTTTGTTAGGCCGCCGGAGGAGGTGAACATGGCCATTTGCCAAATTTGTCGGCAGAAGGTGAAGCGTGGCCAGGGTGTTGGCACCACAGCCCTGCGTCAACACATGCAGTGTCACCATAAAGTGGCCTAGGAGAACCATGGCTCTGATTTGGTAGTCCAGCCTGCTGCAGCAACTGCTGCATCACCCAGTGGCACACACCCAATTTCATGCAATCAAGGCTCCACCAACTCAGCCGATGGGAGCTCTCTGTCCTTCCCATCATCTGCTGGTCCTGATTCTCCTCCTTCTAGTCAGTAATTTAATCAGCAATTGATCACCGAAGCGATTGCCAAGAAACAATAGTATGCGTGCACGCTTCCAACGGCGCAGAAGCTGAACATGCTCATGGCCAAGTTGCTGGTGCTGCAGTCCCTCCCTTTCAAAGTGGTGGACTCTGCACTTTTCAGAGAAATGATGGCTTGTGAGGAGCCAAGGTGGAGAGTCCCAAGCAGTCATTTCTTTACAAAAAAGGCAGTACCAGCCCTGCACGGTCCTTGAGCCTGTCGGTGTCTGCCAAAGTGCACGGCACTGCAGATGTGTGGAGCTGTAAGTACGGTCAAGGACAATATATCTTCTTTACAGCCCACTGGGTAAATGTGATTCCAGCCCAGCAACACCAGCAACTTGGCCAGGTGATGCCACTGCTGCCTCCATCTTCACACCGTTGGTCCTGAAACAGTGTCCGCCTCTGCCTGCTCATCCTTCACTGTGTCCTCAGCCTCCATTGTAGGGACAATTCAGTCCTCCAGCATACCACATGTGCAGGGCACGGCGGTGTTACCCTGTTCTGCACCTAGTTTGCCTGGGGGAACTGAGTCACAAAGGGGAGGAACTGCTCTGTGTCCTTCTTCAAGAAATCGAATCCTGACTTTCTCCACGACAACTCAAAATCGGAACCATGGTGACCGACAATGGGAAGAACATGGTGTCGGCGCTGCGTCAAGGAGGACTGAGCCATGCGCCCTGCACGGCGCACGTGTTCAATCTAAATATAAAACAGTTCCTGAAGTCTTCACCTCATCTGCAAGACATCCTAAAAATGTCCAGGAAACTTTGCATGCACTTCATCCAGTCGTACACCGCAAAGCGCACCCTCTTTGAGTTGCAGTGGCAGAACGGCGTCCCCCAACATAGGCTGATATGCAACGTTTAAACCAGTTGGAATTCCACCCTCCATGTGTTGGACCAATTATATGAACAGAGAAAGGCCATAAACGATTTCTTGATGATATAGGCGGACAGTGGTACTTCCCTGTGTAACTTTGATGTTAGGCAGTGGCATGAGTAAGTGACACCTGCCGTTTGCTCAGGCCCTTTGAGGAGGCCTCTTTATTTGTCAGTCGCCAGGACTACAGGATGAACAACATCGTTCCACTAATTCATGTCCTGGAACACATGCTGCTAAATGTGGCAGGCCAGGGGACAGGAGATGTGGCGACTATATCTCATGGCCACATGAGCCCTGTGGGGGCAGAACTAGAGGAGGAGGACATTCGAGCACAACCAAAGCGTAGAGAAATGGCTGTTTTTTCTACACAGGTGACAGGAGAGGAGGAGCAGGAGCAGCTAGAGAAGCTACAGGGCGGAGAGGAAGACGAGGCAGAGAACTCTGACACACTGTGACTGTGGCAGTATGCAGTGGAGATGGAGGCAGGGAGTCCCTCCGAGTCACTTTCGCAAATGGCCCGGTGCATGCTCAGTTGCTTGTGTAGTGACAGCTGAATTATCAACATTCGGCAGAGGGATGACTATGGTCTCTTCATCATGTTAGACCCTCGCTACCCATTGAAAATGGGCGCCTTTTTTACACCCACTGAGAGGGAGGACAAACTGAACTACTATTGAGACATCCTATGTAGTCAGTTGGCCGCTGCCTATGTGCGCCATAACATCCTCACGCAGGTCTGACCAGGGGGGCCCTCTGTGCTCATGTTCCACTGTCATGGCTACTGGATGAAGGGTGGCTTGGCAGAAGCAGTACCAGCTCCATCAGCAGCAACTCAAGTCTAGAGTTGCTGATGAGCAGTTTTCTTCACCCGTCTACTGAAGAAACTACTCACCAGCAGCAGCAGCTAAACATAGAGCAGAAACTAAACCAGCAGGTTGTTGCATACTTGGAGTGTACCCTTCCCCCCCACATCGAAGATCCCCTAGACTACTGGGAAGCTAAACTCAATTTGTGCCCGCAACTGGCCAAGTTTGCCCTGGACAAGCTTTCCTACCCAGTAAGCAGTGTGGCATCAGAGCAGGTGTTTAATGCAGTCAGAGCCATAGTTACCCTAAGGAGTACTCCTCTGTCCACCCGAAATATGGAGAAACTGACCTTTGTGAAGATGATCACCCAGGATTCTCAAACACCAGTGTCTTATGCATCAGACTAGATCATCCATGGTGCCACACCTACACTTTGACAAAAGAGACCTGTTTCTTCTGGCTACCTGCTTCAGCTACTATTATGATGGTGCCACCCGCCTGATGCCACACCTGCTGCCAGGTGCTCCTACTAACACCCACCATCTTCAGCTGGTTACTAGTATTGCCCCCTACCTCCCCAATCTGTCACTGGGCCACTCTGTGTTCTCCTCATGCTGCTGCCACATCACCACTCTGTGGTCTCCTCATACTGCTTTCACCTTACCACTATGACACTGGGCAACTCTGTGGTCTCTCTGTGGTTCCCTCATGCTGCTGCCACCTCACCACTCTGTGGTCTCCCCATGCTGCTGCCACCTCATCACTATGTCATTGGGCCACTCTGTGGTCTCCTCATGCTGCTGCCACTTCACCACTTTGTTGTCTTCATGATGCTGCCACATCACCACTATGTGGTCTCCTCATGCTGCTGCTACCACAACACTATATCACTGGGCCACTCTGTGGTCTTCTAATGCTGCTGCCACCTCACTATTATGTCACTGTCCCACTCTTTGTTCTCCTCATTCTGCTGCCACCTCTCCACTCTGTGGCCTCCTCGTGCTGCTTCTACCTCACTACTATGTCACTAGGCCACTCTGTGGTCTCGTCATGCTGCTGCTACCTTACCACTATGTCACTAGGCCACTCTGTGGTCCCCTCATGCTGCTGCCACCTTCCCATTCTGTTACTGTGCCACTTTGTGGTCTCCTCAGGCTGCTGCCACCACACCACTGTGTAAATGGCCCACTCTGTGGTCTTGTCATGCTGCTGCTACCTCACCATTATGTCACTGGGCCACTCTGTGGTGCTGCTTCTACCTCACCACTCTGTGGACTTCTCATGCTGTTCCCACCCTCACCACTCCATGACTGGGGCCCATTTTGCTTTTTTGGCCTGGTTTAAATGATCATTTATTTGACCCTTCTTCTGATCTTTCAGAAGGAAGGAAAAATGAGACGCACAACAGATCCTGCCTATTTAGCAGCTGTAAGCCAAAAGTAGGAGTGGATACAAAACATATAAGACATGCAAATATAAACCGATCAAATCAAATGGCAACACAAACCTACTGCTTTGACACCCTCTCTACTCTCAGGGGGGCTCTACTTGTATAAGCGTTAAATAGAATAGGTTCTGTAGACATCTATGTGTAATCAGCTGACAACAGTGTAAAAGGAGTGCACTTCTTCTTGACACTAACATTGACCTGTAAGGCTGAGTTCACCTTTGAGTTATTTGGTCAGTTTTGGTCCCAAAACAGCCCAAATAAGTGAAGTGTGCAGTGATTCTAAGAGCGACACCTGTCATCTGCGTGTCGTACTGTATTGTTTTACTACCACAGCAGACTCCCTATGCGTGTTACTACAAGGCACAGTGTTTTACACCACCACAGAGGCTCTCTGCAGCCAGGAAATAGCTGTTTTTTAACGCAATTCACCACAAATAAATTCCGGTTAAATCGAATCCTATCGAAAAATTTGGTGAACCGAGCAAATCGAATTTTTAAGAAATTTACTCATCTCTAGTTCTCACCTGCTGGTCATAACACTCAGCAATTTGACTGCTATATTTTTTCAAACATATTATTGACTAAGGGGAACAGAAATTGCACTTCAATTTAAAAAAAATCTTGTATATATCTCATATATATATATGTGTGTGTGTACAGGAGCTAATTTGACCAAATATAGCAGTTTAATTGAGAATATTATATAGTTAATTCTTTATATCTTTATTTGCCATTAGCCTTGCTCATCCTAGAGGGGTCCCTGCCACTGTCCCAGCCTTTGCTTTTGCAACTGTCCCTTCCTCTGTCCCTTTCTCAGCCTCAGATCAGCCTCCCATCAGACCTCCTAGCCTATATCAGCCTCAGATCAGAAACCCATCAGACTCCCCAGCATCAGACCCTCCCCAGCCACCAATAGCCTCAGATCATCCCCCATCAGACACCCTCAGTCTCCATCAACCTCAGATCAGCCCCCATCAGACACCCCCCATCTCCAACAACCTCAGATCAGCCCCCAGCCTCCAATCAGACCCTCCAGCCAGCACTTCAGATCGGACCCACTATCAGACCTCAGAGCAGACAATTTAAAATAAATAAACTTACCTCTCCATAGTCAGTCACCTTCCCTGGTCTTCTTCCCGCCTCGCTGTACTGTGAACTGAAGGCACACTATGTCCTGATGCTGTATGGGTCAGGGCAAACAGCGAGGCCCAGAAGAAGACTAGGGAAGGTAAGTACACCCAGCACAGTGCTGTTTACACCTTCCTATGCCTTCCACATGATAATGACCGTTTCCATAATGGAAGCTGTCATTAGTAGTGATTATCGAGCACCTAGATGCTCGGGTGATCTGGCCAAGCACTAGGTGGTGCTTGAGTGCTCGGCCAAGCACCCGAGTATAATGGAAGTCAATGGGAGAGGACCAGGCACCCCCTGCTCGGATGAGGGGAGGGCGTCTGGTCTATAAAGAAAGTTGAGAAAATGGTGGAAACACCACTAAAAGTGTTTGGGAACATCATGGGGAGGATGTCTGGATGCATCTTGGACACGAAAGTCGCTGCTGGGAACGACAATTACGCCACTTTTACGGAATGACAAGAATATTCCCCAAAACCAAAGAGAACATAGATTTTAAAGGAAATATTGTTAGGAAACATATATTGACTTGTACGTAAAGCGCAAGTGCTGCCAAAAATTACACTGAACAGGCACTTAGGTATGAAGAAGGGACTCATTCACATTGTGGTACAATTGTTCTTGTCCTGGGACTCATACACTCATGAAGCCTATGCACAAAGTGACAGGGCTGCCAAAAATTACACGGAACATGCATTCCGATACAACGGGTATAAAGGAGAGCCTCATTCACATTGTGGAACAATTGTTCTTGTCATTGGACTCATACACTCATTAAACCTATGCACAAAATGACAGGGCTGCCAAAAATTTCAAGGAACAGGCACTCCGATACACCTTTTATTACACATAAAGGAGGGCATCAGACACACCCGTGAAAAATTAAGATTGATGGCGTGCTGGTGAGCTGACCGTTGAAAACATTATGGTTTAGGGCCTGCTGGTGAGCTGACCGTTAAAAACACTATGGTTTAGGGCCTGCTGGTGAGCAGACACTTGAAAACATTATGGTTGAGGGCCTGCTGGTAAGCAGACACTTGAAAACATAATGGTTGAGGGCCTGCTGGTGAGCAGACCTTGAAAACATCATGGTTGAGGGCCTGCTGGTGAACAGACCCTTGAAAACATTATGGTTGAGGGCCTGCTGGTGAGCAGACCCTTGAAAACATTATGGTTGAGGGCCTGCTGGTGAGCAGACACTTGAAAACGTTATGGTTGAGGGCCTGCTGATGAGCAGACCCTTGAAAACATCATGGTTCATGGCCTGCTGGTGAGCAGACCCTTGAAAACATCATGGTTCATGGCCTGCTGGTGAATGCAGCCGAATAATAGTTTCATACAGATCGATGGAGGAAGAATAAGACGAGAATAGGAAGGGGTACATGAGAAAACAGTTTATCCAATACACCCAAAAGTGTTCAGCCGCTTTCCTGTGGTGGGGTAGCGAAGTCAGGGGCAATCCAGGCCTTGTTCATCTTGATAAGCGTCAACCTGTCAGCATTGTCAGTTGACAGGCGAATGCGCTTATCAGTAATTATGCCCCCAGCGGCACTAAATACCCGCTCAGAAAAAATGCTGGAGGCAGGGCAGGCCAGCACCTCCAAGGCGTAGAGCGCCAGTTCGTGCCACGTGTCCAGCTTTGACACCCAATAATTATAAGGCACAGAGGGATCACTGAGGACGTTGACACGGTCAGCTAGGTACTCCTTTACCATCTTCCAAAACATTTCCTTCCTTGTCACACTAGGCCGCTCATCAGGGTGAGGCTGCTGGCGGGGTGTCATGAAAGTGTCCAAGGCCTTGAAGAGTGCCGCCTTGCCTTTGTTGAAACTGCTGTGTGTTCCCCTCCCCTCCTCGAGTGGCCAAGGAACTACGTACTCTGCCGCCTGTGTTCTCAGCTGGAAATTTTTGGAGCAATTTTTCTACAAGGGCCTTCTGGTATTGCACCATTTTAGTTGTCCTCTCTGCCACAGGAATGAGAGATGAGAAGTTCTCTTTGTAGCGGGGGTCGAGAAGGGTGAACAATAGAGATGAACGAATCCTAAAAGATTCGGGGATTCGGTATTCGGCCCGAATCCCACCGCGGGATTCGTGGATTCGGGCCGAATCACGAATCCCATTAAAGTCTATGGGAGACCCAAATCTTTTTACAGGGGCCAAAGGTTCTGCACAGTCAGGGGGGGGTCAATTTTTTTTTGGCCCGGGGGGTGGGGGTAGGTGGTGGGTTGGGGGGGGAGAGAGACTAATGGAATATTTTTAATATTGAGCGCGCTGACGTCATCGAAGGTCCTTTTGCAGGTCCTGCAAGGCCAGGAAAGAAGAAAGAAGACACCGGACCGGCTGCGCCGCGAACAAGTGGAGGAGGTGAGTTTGCCTTTATTATTTTTAACCCTTTAGGGGTTAAAAGTATTCCATTAGTCTCTCTTTTTCAGGGTCGTGAATGCAGAGGACTACGTCGGATTCGGTGGACTACGTCGGACCAGCTTTTTTTTTTTTTTTTAATAAAATGGTCAAACAGGGGTCTGGGGGAGTGTTTATTTCAATAAAATGTTTTAAACTTGTGTGTGTGTATTTTTTTTTACAATACTACAGTTTTAGTAATTACGGCTATCTACAGACGGCCCTGATTACTTATACTGGGCTTAGTGCTTGCCAGTCTTGCAGGCCAGCACTAACCCCAACATCTATTACCTCGGCACCCACGGCCACCAGGGGTGCCGGGAAGAGCCGGGTACCCGCAGGACTGGACCTTCTAAATTGAGGGTCTGGCTCTGGGGCAGCTGCAGGCTGGTACAATTAGGCTGGGAAGGGCCAATAACCCTGTCCCTTCCCACCCTGGTAGTGCCAAGCTGCCGCTGTTGCGGGTACCCGGCTCTTCCCGGCACCCCTGGTGGCGGTGGGTGCCGAGATAATAGATGTTTGGGTTAGTGCTGGCCTGCCATACCGGCAAGCACTAAGCCCAGTATTAGTAATCAGGGCCGTCTGTAGATAGCCGTAATTACTAAAACTGTAGCATTGTAAAAACAAATACACACACACAAGTTTAAAACATTTTATTGAAATAAACAATCCCCCAGACCCCTGTTTGACCATTTTATAAAAAAAAAAAAAAAAGCTGGTCCGATGTAGTCCACCAAATCCGACGTAGTCCTCTGCATTCACGACCCTGAAAAATAGAAAACAAACACACAAACACAGACCACTTACCTCTTCCTGCACTGGGATAATACACACAGCGATGTCACTGTACAGAGTTAATAAACACAGAGATGTCACCATACAGGGATAATAAAC
Organism: Rhinella marina; assembly: GCA_900303285.1. Taxonomy (NCBI): domain Eukaryota; kingdom Metazoa; phylum Chordata; class Amphibia; order Anura; family Bufonidae; genus Rhinella; species Rhinella marina. Next base: position 30,828 of record ONZH01024215.1, read on the forward strand.
ACAGAGATGTCACAGTACAGGGATAACAAACACAGTGATGTCACATTACAGAGATAATAAACACAGTGATGTCACTGTACAGGGATAATAAACCTCAGGTCAACACATTGTGCCCCCATCAGACCTCAGGTCAGCGTCTTGTGCCCCCATCAGACCTCAGATCAGCGTCTTGTGCCCCCATCAGACCTCAGATCAACACAATGTGCCCCCATCAGAGCTCAGATCAGCGTCTTGTGCCTCCATCAGACCTCAGATCAACACAATGTGCCCCATCAGAGCTCAGATCAGCATCTTGTGCCCCCATCAGACCTCAGGTCAGCGTCTTGTGCCCCCATCAGACCTCAGATCAGCATCTTGTGCCCCCCCTCAGTGCCTCCAGCTTGACCCCCCCAGTGCCTCCACCTTCCCCCCCCCTCAGTGCCTCCACAATTTTTTGGGGGCCCGGGGGGTGGGGGTAGGTGGTGGGTTGGGGGGGGAGAGAGACTAATGGAATACTTTTAACCCCTAAAGGGTTAAAAATAATAAAGGCAAACTCACCAACCCCACTTGTTCGCGGCACAGCCGGTCCGGTGTCTTCTTTCTTCTTTTACGGCCTTGCAGGACCTGCAAGAGGACTTTTGGTGACGTCACCGCGCTCACCATGTGAGCGCGATGGCAACCGTCTCATGCTCCTCCTCCTCCAATTGGTGCTGAGAAGACGAACCAAGGGTGGTCTGGCTATCGCCCTGTGTAGGGTCTTCCCCCATTTCCACACGCAAAGCGACCATCTGTGTAGATTTATCAAAGTTGCGTAAAACCTCACAAAGGTCAGACATCAATGCCCGCTTGTCGCTTCTGAAGAGCGGAAGATGACTTGAAAGGCACCGACCGTGTTGCAGCTGGTACTCCACTACTGCCCTCTGCTGCTCACATAGTCTGGCCAACATGTGGAAGGTGGAGTTCCAGCGCGTGCTCAGGTCGCACAGCAGTCGGTGAGCTGGCAAGCGAAGGCGCTGCTGCAGCGTTGCCAGGCCGGCTGAAGCTGTAGGTGACTTCCTGAAATGGGCACACAGACGACGCACCTTCACCAGTAGCTGAGGCAAATGGGGGTAGGTTTTCAGAAAACGCTGCACCACTAAGTTGAAGACATGGGCCAGGCATGGTATGTGTGGGAGGTTGCCTAGCTCCAAAGCTGCCACCAAGTTGTGGCCGTTATCAGACACAACCATTCCTGGCTGTAGGTTGAGTGGGGAGAGCCACAGCTCAGTCTGGTCCCTTATGCCCTGCCACAGCTCAGCGGCGGTATGCTGTGTCACCCAGGCAAATAAGCTTCAGCACGGCCTGGTGCTGCTTACCGACTGCTGTGCTACACTGCTTCCAGCTACTAACTGAAGTCTGACTGGTGCTGCAAGATTGTAATTCTAAAGAGACAAATATGAGTGGCTCACCACTAGAAAGCAATGGAAATTTGGGGTGCTCAAATCCAGGCTTACCCAAGGCCGAAAGAGTTGTTCAATATAATATCTAGAATATGGATGAGCACTCCCTATATCTGGTTAGCTAATGAATAAGAGTTTTGAAGTATGACTCAAAATATATTTTTCATGAGAATGTAATATCTGCATATATATGCAATATATCTGTCACGCGGGGAGACAAGGGTAGGTGAGCCCTGTGATGAACCCCTCCGTCTTTCCCTGCCTACTTGCCTCAATCGGCCCTAGGCAGCCGCGGACAACCACGAAGGCGGTCCCTACACTGGATAAGTGCGCGGGGAGGGAAAGGGAACAAAGGGACGGACAAAACACAGACAGAACAAACACAATGGTAGAAAGTCAGCAAGCCGGGTCAAACACAGGAGGTCACGTCAATACCAGGGGTTAAGCAAAAGAGAGGTCAAAGTCCAGAATCCGAAGTCCAAAATCCAAGCAACAATCCAAACAAAAGGTCGCACGAGCACTGATCAAAGGTGTAACTAATCACAGGCAATTTGAGAGGGCACTGGACTGCTTTAAATAGCCCTCCAATGGGTCATGTGACGGGGTCAGTGTCACATGACCTCATTTGCATAATGAGCGCTGGCCAAACGTGACCAGCGCTCAAATATGCTTCAAATTTGGTCATGTGGCGTGGCCAGCGCCACATGACCCAATACATAAAGGCAGAGACATATAATAAAAACTCTGAGCGATGGCTTGCCGGGCCAGCGCTCAGTACCGCCCACTGCTCGTGTCTAGGAGGGGCGGGGACGCCGGGCACGCAGGATCTGGAAGCGCGCCCGACGCTCCCCGCCTCTTGTCACTATGGAGACGAGGACGCCTGTCGCGTCCTCGCTCCGTGGATGCGGAAGTCCGGCGGCGCTGCAAGCGGGGAGCGCGCCGCCGGCTTCCCGTGACAATATCTTAGTGGTTGCGAGATCGTTGTTTTATATGAACCAAAATGGACATGAAATATATAAAAACACAAATTTATTATTCTTAAAAATATGCAATATAATTAGAGATGAGCGAGTAGTGTTCGATCGAGCCGGTATCGAATACTACGATATTCGGCATACTCGATTTCAATCGAGTATAACGGCGATGGCGCACTTAGAATTCGTTTCCCCTCCCACCTTCCCTGGCGCTCTTTTTCCACCAATCACCATGCAGGGGGGGTATGACAGGCCCGCGGAGCACGCTGGCAGCGCGAAAACTGCGTCTACATGGATTGGCTGGAAAAACCATGTGACCTCGAATATTAAAAACTCAGCTCTTCCTGCTCGTTCGCATATGCTGCGTGAACTTAGTCAGGGACAGAGGCTGGAGAAGGGAGAGATAGGTTTTAGCTGTTGGACAGGCAGGGGCGTGATTAAAAGTCCTTATCAGGGCTACTATAGTGCAGTACAGTGATAGTTTTACTACAATATACACTCTGCAGAGAACGGCTGCTGTATTCAGGGATAGCTGCTGGAGTAGGGACAGAGAGAGGCATTAGTGGTGTATTAGGTGCTCTGCTACATACCAAACTATATTTGGCACTACTGTTCTGCGTTCTTTTTGGCCGCAAAACCCTGTTATATACCTAGTGTGTATATGCACCATCTGATCTGGCAGTATACGGCTGTGAATTATTATTTTTTTTTTAAATACAGTTTATTTGGCTCTAGTGTTCTGGGTTCTGTGTGCCTGCAATACCCTTTTTGTATGCCAGGTGTAAATACCCACCGTCTGACCTGTTAGTACACGGCTCTGTACCTAGAAATAAAAAAAAAAAAGGCCTTTTCTTTGGCACCTTTACTGTGCGTTCTCTTGCAAAATAATTTTATATACGTGGTGTTAATACCCACCGTCTGATCTGTTAGTACACGGCTGTGTACCTAGAAATATAAAAAAAATAGGCCTTTTCATTGGCACCTATTACTGTGCGGTTCTCCTTGCAAAATAATTTTATATACGTGGTGTTAATACCACCCGTCTGAACTGTTAGTACACGGCTGTGTACCTAGAATATAAAAAAAATAGGCCTTTTCATTGGCACCTGTACTGTGCGTTCACTTGCAAAATAATTTTATATACCTGGTGTTAATACCCACCGTCTGATCTGTTAGTACACGGCTATGTACCTAAAAATATAAAAAAATAGGCCTTTTCATTGGCACCTGTACTGTGCGTTCTCTTGCAAAATAATTTTATATACGTGGTGTTAATACACCACCGTCTGAACTGTTAGTACACGGCTGTGTACCTAGAAATATAAAAAAATAGGCCTTTTCATTGGCACCTGTACTGTGCGTTCTCTTGCAAAATAATTGTATATACGTGGTGTTAATACCCACCGTCTGATCTGTTAGTACACGGCTGTGTACCTAGAAATATAAAAAAATAGGCCTTTTCATTGGCACCTGTACTGTGCGTTCTCTTGCAAAATAATTTTATATACGTGGTGTTAATACACACCGTCTGAACTGTTAGTACACGGCTGTGTACCTAGAAATATATTAAAAAAAAAGACTTTTCATTGGCACCTGTACTGTGCGTTCTCTTGCAAAATAATTTTATATACGTGGTGTTAATACCCACCGTCTGATCTGTTAGTACACGGCTGTGTACCTAGAAATATAAAAAAAATAGGCCTTTTCATTGGCACCTGTACTGTGCGTTCTCTTGCAAAATAATTTTATATACGTGGTGTTAATACACACCGTCTGAACTGTTAGTACATGGCTGTGTACCTAGAAATATAAAAAAATAGGCCTTTTCATTGGCACCTGTACTGTGCGTCTCTCTGCAAATAATTTTATATACGTGGTGTTAATACACACCGTCTGATCTGTTAGTACACGGCTATGTACCTAGAAATGTAAAAAAATAGGCCTTTTCATTGGCACCTGTACTGTGCGTTCTCTTGCAAAATAATTTTATATACGTGGTGTTAATACACACCGTCTGAACTGTTAGTACACGGCTGTGTACCTAGAAATATAAAAAAAATAGGCCTTTTCAATTGGCACCTGTACTGTGCGTTCTCTTGCAAAATAATTTTATATACGTGTGTTAATACCCACCGTCTGAACTGTTAGTACACGGCTGTGGTACCTAGAAATATAAAAAAATAGACCTTTTCATTGGCACCTGTACTGTGCGTTCTCTTGCAAAATAATTGTATATACGTGGTGTTAATACCCACCGTCTGAACTGTTAGTACACGGCTGTGTACCTAGAAATATAAAAAAAAAAAGCCTTTTCATTGGGCACCTGTACTGTGCGTTCTCTTGCAAAATAATTTTATATACGTGGTGTTAATACACACCGTCTGAAACTGTTAGTACACGGCTGTGTACCTAGAAATATAAAAAAAAAAGGCCTTTCATTGGCACCTGTACTGTGCGTTCTCTTGGCAAAATAATTTTATATACGTGGTGTTAATACCCACCGTCTGATCTGTTAGTACACGGCTGTGTACCTAGAAATATAAAAAAAAAAGACCTTTTCATTGGCACCTGTACTGTGCGTTCTCTTGCAAAATAATTTTATATACGCTGGTGTTAATACACACCGTCTGAACTGTTAAGTACACGGCTGTGTACCTAGAAATATAAAAAAAATAGGCCTTTCATTGGCAACCTGTACTGGTGCGTTCTCTTGCAAAATAATTTTATATACGTGGTGTTATTACCCACCGTCTGAACTGTTAGTACACGGCTGTGTACCTAGAAATATAAAAAAAAAAGGCCTTTCATTGGCACCTGTACTGTGCGTTCTCTTGCAAAATAATTTTATATACGTGGTGTTCATACACCACCGTCTGATCTGTTAGTACACGGCTGTGTACCCTAGAAATATAAAAAAAATAGGCCTTTTCATTGGCACCTGTACTGTGCGTTCTCTTGCAAATAATTTTATATACGTGGTGTTAATACACACCGTCTGAACTGTTAGTACACGGCTGTGTACCTAGAAATAATAAAAAAAAAAAAGACTTTTTCATTGGCACCTGTAACTGTGCGTTCTCTTGCAAAATAATTTATATACGTGGTGTTAATACCCACCGTCTGATCTGTTAGTACACGGCTGTGTACCTAGAAATATAAAAAAATAGGCCTTTTCATTGGCACCTGTACTGTCGTTCTCTTGCAAAATAATTTTATATACGTGGTGTTATACACACCGTCTGAACTGTTAGTACACGGCTGTGTACCTAGAAATATAAAAAAAAATAGCCTTTTCATTGGCACCTGTACTGTGCGTTCTCTTGCAAAATAATTTTATATACGTGGTGTTAATACACACCGTCTGAACTGTTAGTCACGCTGTGTACCTAGAAATAAAAAAAAAAAGACTTTTCTTGGCACCTGTACTGTGCGTTCTCTTGCAAAATAATTTTATATACGTGGTGTCATACCACACCGTCGATCTGTTAGTACACGGCTGTGTACCTAGAAATATAAAAAAATAGGCTTTTCATTGGCACCTGTACTGTGCGTTTCTGCAAAATAATTTATATACGTGGTTTAATACACACCGTCTGAACTGTAGTACACGGCTGTGTACCTAGAAAATATAAAAAAAAAAAGGCTTTTCATTCACCTGTACTGTGCGTTCTCTTGCAAAATAATTTTATATACGTGTGTTCTACACACCGTCTGATCTGTTAGTACACGGCTGTGTACCTAGAAATATAAAAATAGGCCTTTCATTGGCACCTGTACTGCATTTCTCTTGCAAAATAATTGTATATACGTGGTTTTCATACACACCGTCTGATCTGTTAGTACACGGCTTGTACTAGAAATATAAAAAAATAGGCCTTTTCATTGGCACCTGTTACTGGTGCGTTCTCTTGCAAAATAATTTTATATACGTGGTGTTAATACCCACCGTCTGAACTGTTAGTACACGGCTGTGTACCTAGAAATATAAAAAAAATAGGCCTTTTCTTTGGCACCTGTACTGTGCGTTCTTGCAAAATAATTTTATATACGTGGTGTTAATACACACCGTCTGAACTGTTAGTACACGGCTGTGTACCTAGAAATATAAAAAAATAGGCCTTTTCATTGGCACCTATACTGTGCGTTCTCTTGCAAAATAATTGTTATATACGTGGTGTTAATACACACCGTCTGATCTGTTAGTACACGGCTGTGTACCTAGAAATTAAAAAAAATAGGCCTTTTCATTG
>ONZH01024216.1:0-29999 GCA_900303285.1 Rhinella marina
CACAATTCACCGTGTTGGAATTTTTTTATTTTATTTTAAAAGTACGGGCATTTTCGGTCACGGTGATACCCATGATGTCTATATTTATTGTTATTTAGGTATTTATTTTTTAATTATACGGAAAGGGGGTGATTTAAACTTTTATATATTTTTTTTATATATATTTAACATTTTTTTAAATTTTTTTTATTATTGAAAGCTCAAATATGAGCTAATATATTGTACTTTTAATTTTTTCACTATGAGTAGAGATGAGCGAGCAGTGCTCGTTACGAGCACTGTAACGCTCGGGTCCCGGGTGAAATGCCCGCAGGCATTGCGGATCCGTCCTCATCTGCATGTAAGTCAATGAGGACGGATCGTTTGGTATGACACTCATACCAAACGGTTCCGTCCTCACCCGCCTTAAAGTCAGTGGGGACGGAACCGTTTGGTATGAGTGTCATACCAAACGATCCGTCCTCATTGACTTACATGCAGATGAGGACGGATCCGCAATGCCTGCGGGCATTTCACACGGGACCCGAGCGTTACAGTGCTCGTAACGAGCACTGCTCGCTCATCTCTAACTATGAGCAATCTCTGATTTTTTAATCTTGAATTAAAACTCATGATTGCTCATTTCTTATCCTGGCCTGCCATCTAGTGGCCAGAATAAGAATTGCACTTTGAAAGCTGTAATCCTCACCAGCGAGGATTAGTTTTCATAGCGTGTACAGACAGCCCGATTGGCCAATCGGGTCGTCTGTACATCACCCAGAAGCGAAACGCTTCCGGGTACAGACTCCACCAGAAGCCTTCAGAGGGGCCCATAAGAAATGAGAGGCCCATCGGAAGACGCCACCGATGGCGGTAAGTAGCCGCAAGTCTCTGCTGTTAGAAACAGCAGAGACTTGCCGGCCATGACGCCCGCCGCACCCGCGAGCGGCGGCGTCATGTCCCCGCACCGCCCGAGCGCCATACATGTACGGCGCCGGTCGGGAAGCGGTTAATAGCTTCATGCATGCCCCATGTAATAACAAGTCTGGAACATCTATTCTTATGTCTGTATGTTGTGACATTCCTTTATTATTTGCACTAGAAGTTATGAATGAATTTTCTAGCAGTCTGCAGTAAGGGAACAGAGGGGAGGTAACCAGTTGGGGGTGTGTACCTGCACAGTCTGAACATGGCAGCACTGATTGGCTAGAGTCAGACTGTGCAGGGACACCCCCCCAACTGGTCACCTCCCCTCTGTTCCTTTACTGAAGGCAAATAGCAATTCATTCATAACTTCTAGTGCAAATAATAAAGGAATGACACAACATACAGACATAAGAATAGATGTTCCAGAATTGTTATCACATGGGGAATGCATGAAGTGATTAAAACAGACATGTCAGGAGAGGTGAAAGGTCCTCTTTAAAGGGATTCTGTCAGCTAGTTTAAGCCTATAGAGCTGAAGACATGGGCTGCTAGATGGCCACTAGCCCGTCCACAATATACTTTTCCCATTGCTCTGTGTCTTTTAGTCAAAAAAAACGATTTTATTCATATGCTAATAGGGGTTATAAGGAGCCCAAGGGGCGGCTACCAATGTTCCTGGATCCCAGCCACGCCCACTGTGAAGGAGCCCAGCACCGCCCCGCATCCTCTCATCTCCTGTTTGCTCCCCCGACTTCACGCTTTCAGAGCGCCGTAATCTCACGCATGCGCAAGTACGCTGCTTGTCAGTGCTGGTAAACTGTTCCTTCCCTGTGCTGGCATCAGGGAACAAAACTGCGCATGCGCAAGATTACAGCGCTCTGAATGCGTGAAGTCGGGGAGCAAACAGGAGATCAGAGGATGCGGGGCGGTGCTGGGCTCCTTCACAGTGGGCGTGGCTGGGATCCAGGAACATTGGTAACCGCCCCTTGGGCTCCTTATAACCCCTATTAGCATATGAATAAAATCGTTTTTTTGACTAAACAAAGACACAGAGCAATGGGAAAAGTATATTGTGGACGGGCTAGTGGCCATCTAGCAGCCCATGTCTTCAGCTCTATAGGCTTAAACTAGATGACAGAATCCCTTTAAGGACGAGCCACATTTATCAAACAACCTGTGACCTTTGATAAATGTGACACAAAGTACTCCAACACTGACTGATGCAAAACTGACTTCAAATATTCTCCTAATGATAAATTCCCCCCATTGCATCCGCACTTGCTTCAGGATACAATGCGATTTTCACTGAAGCCCCATTCACTTCGATGGGGCCAGAGCTGTGTGAAAAATGCAGAATATAGAACATGCTGCTGCGTTTGAACTGATGCGTGGAAAAAAAAAAAAAAAAAAAAAAAACCGCTCATGTACACAGACACATTGAAAATGAATGGGTCAGGATTCAGTGCGGGTGCTATGCGTTCACGTCACCCATTGCACCCGCGCAGAAAACTGGCTTTGTGTGAAAGGGGTCTTTTCCCTGGGCTGTGTCTGGTATTCAAGTGAACGTATAAGCAGCAAAACCCACATATGACCTATGGACGAGAGAGAAAGCCATATTATTTCTACTCTCATACGACCCATTCATAAGAGAGCAGCCATGTTTTTCCTGATTTCACATGGCCAACAGCTCTCCCTCCCATAGGTGCATGTTATACTGAAAGGTGAGGGGGGGACAGCCCCTTGGAGACTCCTCTGCTGGTCGTTCATCTCCTCCAAAAACAAAAAAGGATCAGGCATGTTGAATTCAAACAGCCCAACCCGTCGCCTCCTGATGAGTGCTTTTGGGGAGGCTCCATTGGCAGCAACAGCCAAAAACAAAAAAAAAAAGTCAGTAACCGGTTCATGTGGAAAGACTTGGACCCTGGGAAATTAATACTAGATAAAGAGCTTATGATTCCAGTATTGTCATGATCCAACCATGAAAGATGACAGTAATTAAATATATGACAGAGGGCGGCCAAGTGAGAACGTCAGCCAATATATGGATTATCTCCTCTGCTAAGAGAAACAGATCATCCCAGAGAAATCTACTAAATTTCATTACATTACAGTCTGTACAAAGAGCAGCTTTTTACAATTAGTGAAGAGGTAATAAACTTAATACGACTTCTGTCTTTCTGGGAGGAAACCTGAGTGCTCCGAGTACAGGAGACTACAACTGCCAGCATGCACTAGCAGCTTGGGAGTTATAGCTTCACAAAGAACTAAAGAGCCGGCAGGTACAGACCAGGGATGTGGCGGAATAAGCAGAGGTTTTTTTTGTTTGTTTTTTTTACGCAAGATATCACTTCCTTAGCCTCTTTAGGAAAGTCTAACGAAATGAATAGGCCCCTTCCTGGAGATAGGGGGAGGAATTTCCACATTTTATTATATTAATTTCTGGGTGTACTGTCACAGCTGTCAGCTTCTTCTGATACAAAGCTTCCAATCCCATTTATATAATTTTTATTTCTCACCGAGCCACCACTAAGGGGAGCTAATGAGCTTACTACAATATAATTCAGTTCATATAAAGATGAGCGAATAATCTATTGTTCAATGTGTAATAGTCGTGGCGACTCAGGCCTCAGACATGCGTCTGCTACTCTCGTACTTCTGATCCATGAGGGACAGCAGCCGCACTGCAGTAACTGGGACACTCTGGCAAGGTGTTTTTTTCTTTAAAGGGGTTCTGCAGTTCTGTAAAACTGATGATCTATCCTCTGGATAGATTCACCAGTGGTCCGACACCCGGGACCCCCGCCGATCAGCCTTCTCTGTGTTTACCGCAGGCCAGTGACGTCACGACTAGTATCACTGGCCTGGGCGGGGCTAAGCTCCATTCAAGTGAACAGAGCTTAGCCCCGCCCAGCCAGTGATACTAGTCGTGACATCATTGGGCCTGCCGATAAACACAGAGAAGGCCGCGGCGCTCCTGCAGCGCTGCTGCCTTCTCAAACAGCTGATTGGCGGGGGTCCCAGGTGTCGGAACCCCCGCGATCAAGATTGCTGATGATCTATCCAGAGGATAGGTGACATTCTGATATGGGCACGTTTACAGCTCCCATGCTGTTAGAGGGTCTCCTTACACTTTGGCAGATTTTGCCCCTACAAATCAGCAACTCGTCACAACCACTGACGTCTGTATGATTTGGCTGACACCCCTATGCAGAAGAAACTGAACAGAATTGTTAACACATTTTCTGACTTTTCCCAGCTCACGTCAGGTCCAAAAAAGTGGAGTGTGTGGGCGGAGAAGGGCCGGTAAACCAGTCTCATTCATCATTTTCTACGCCTGTTTTTAGGTGTAGAAAATGGTCTAAATGTAAGACAGCTAGGAAGAGGTCTTACATTTATAGACTGGCGCTGGATGTGCCAAAGTTATATAGAGGCCAGCGCTTCAGCGGATATAAGAACCGGCGTCTACGGACATGCAGCAGTTTATACAGATATATAAAGCAGTTTATTATAGACATACAGAAAATGACACATGTATAAATATATTATACACACTATAAAAGCCCATGTGATTAACCGCTGTGGTTACATGTAACAGATAATTACCCCATCATGGGGTATGTGCCATCAGTCCAGTGCCATTATCCTGACATCTTAATATGTATAATTTCTTTGCAGAACGTCCGTTTTCCATGATTGTGGAGACAGGAGACCTCTTGTCATAGGATCCTCTTGTGGCAGGTATGACTGACCCTTGTGTCTGCACCAGTGATTCCCGACTATGAAGCTCTTAGCAGCAGCAATGTCTGGAGAGAAAAAAAAAAATCCTTCCACAAAACAGTTTGTCAGTCTGAGAGCAGAGAATGAGGACGTCCCGGAGCCAGTATAGCGCGGTGAAGACCTGGTGTTCAGTCACATACTGCATAGGTCTTGATGATCTTCTTCGATGAATCAGAAAATAAGTCATTTCCGTGCTCTTCCTGCATCCATAAAAACCGAAACCCGGAGGATTTGGGCTGTGCAGATTACTGTCTGACGAATCCAAGAATCTCTTCCAAAAAGTCTGTGTGACGTGCACTGGTAAACAGTCGCATCAGACGCAGTCATATATCAGTCTGAAAAATAAACGAGACACTAAAGTCAGTGATAATACATAAAAAAAATAAAAAACCACACATTACTAGATGCCCGGACATGTTATTTCTCCAGATTTATGGGCTATAAGCCTGGAATTAGTTATCTGTGGCTTTCCCACATTCAATACTCCTGCTATCTGCTGTGAACAGATGTTCTGCAAGCCGAGGGATCATTACACAGGACATATTGCTGAGTGATGGCCATGGCTGACAAGTTACAGAGCAACCAAAAGCAAATGCAATAAATCCTCGTGTCTGCCTCGTACATTACTAACAGCGTGTGGGGTTCAGGAGGATAGAGTCTCCTTTATACAGCAGGAGACATTAGGAACAGGTGGGGTATGTGCAGCTATTTCAGAGGCGAGGACAGTAAAGTTCTGTCAGTCCAGCGTCCGATAATCTGAAAGTCTCATCAGCCACCACTTAGAACAGAACAAGTGGAAAACTGATCAGAGAAAACAGATTCCTTAGCGAGAATAGTTGGTTTTAAGTACATTAGGAATTACAGTACAATATCTGCAGTCCCCAAATTTAGATTTACCTTTACATCGCCGAATGCGAGCCTACATTTTAAAGGGCCGTTTCCAACTTATAAAGTAATGGCATATTGTTATAATATGCCACCTTTTCAGAGTCGATCTCTGGGGCACCCACCAGTGCTGAAGATGTCCTAATCACCCAACAGCACAGAAGGCGGCTGGAAGCGATGCATGTCCATTATCAGATCGTTCAGACCCCCATTGATCATAAAGCGATATGCAATTGTGGACAAGAATAGGCATTTCTGTAATGGGCCGCCCGTTCTGTAAATTGCAGAACACACACGGGCTGTTGTGTGAATGCACCGCCCTAAATAATTGTTACTAGAGAGGGGTCGTTGATCCAGGGAGTTATTCTGATTGCCTGATTGGAGTCGGGAAAGAATTTTTTCCCCTAAAGTGGGGAAATTGGCTTCTACCTCACTGGTTTTTTTTTGCCTTCCTCTGGATCAACTTGTAGGAAAACAGGCCGAACTGGATGGACAGATGTCTTTTTCGGCCTTATGGTGGCAGGAGATTCTAGGTGTGGAAGGAGAAGATAATGCGGGCGCTGTGGAGTATCTATGCGTTTAAAGGGGTTGTCCGGGTTCAGAGGTGAACCCGGACATACCCAGGTTTTGACTCCCGCAGCCCTCCTGAACAGGGCATCGGAGCATCTCATGCTCCGATGCCCTCCCTTGCCCTGCGCTGGATTGCGCAGGGCAAGGGCTCTTTTGTTTATAAACATTCACTGCCGGGCGGAGGCTTCCGTCCGGCAGTGAGTTCGGTGACGTCACCGGCCGTAATGGGCCAGCTTTAGCGCTGCCCTAGCCGTTTGAATGGCTACGGCAGCGCTAAAGCCCGCCCATCAGCGCCGATGACGTCACCGGGCTCACTGCCGGGCGGAAGCCTCCGCCTGGTAGAGCCCGGTACGTCACCGGAACCGGGCTAAATTCCTTTGCCCTGCGATAATTAGCGCACGGCAAAGGAGGGCATCGAAGCATAGGATGCTCCGATGCCCTGTTCAGGCGGGCTGCCTGGGTGAATTGAAAGGTATGTCCGGGTTCAGCTCTGAACCCGGACAACCCCTTTAAGGAAGGTGCCATACTTCATAGTGGTGGCGTCTCCTTAAGTAGTCTGCCCCGGCGTGCGCAGATATCGCGCGTACCGGAAGTGACGAGTGGTGCGTTCCACAGGCCTTAAACGCATAGATACTCCACAGCGCCCGCATTATCTTCTCCTTCCACACCTAGACCGCGGCAAAGGCGAGTTGACTCTGGGGACCCTCTCAAATTTTCTAATGGCATTTGTATCTGTAAAAACCATTATGTACTTAACTACTATGCCAGATAAGGACTTTTTTCCAGAATATTCAGTTATATAATACTAGGAAAGATTATATGATTCTCGGAACTGGGCCTGAACTTTTGGGTCAGGAACTTCCCTTTTTTTCTGTTTGTCAAAAACGTACCGCTTCTGAATATGTATCTACCGAGGATACATTGGACCTTCCGAGGGTCAGTGGATTTATGGAATCTTGTAAGTACTACTATATCTGATCTCATCTCCTGTACTGATATACATCGATATGTACTGATATGTTAATGTTTGTTGCCATATATACCTTTTGTTACGAAGCAACATATTTATTGTTTCTTTCACTGTATTTGATTGTAGTGCCTGACGAAGGCCTGGATAGGCCGAAAACGTTCGCACTATATTTTGCCTATAATAATAAAAAGCAAACTACTTTTGGAAAACCAAGTGGTTGTTATTCATTTCCATAATATGGATACGGGGGAGGAACCCTATAACAGCCTGAAACACAGAGTGCCACAAAACGACACTACATCTAGAAGATAAAATTATACAGAAAGGAGTCGGTATATCACGCGCTTTACCTCCATCTATAGGAACTGGTTCTGGCTCCATTTTAACGGCTTTTGTCAAGTTCTCGAAGGACTTCTTGTCTGCATCTTCCTGTTCTAATTCACATAGGAAGACATCGATCGGCCCTTTTGTACTCTTGATATGGATTTCAATGCAGTTCTACAAGAAGTGAATTTACAATTTACACACAGAAAACGTCAAATGAAATAAGTTTTAGCAACTGAATGAGAGCATTGCTGGAGGACACAGGACATGGCCGAACCTCTGTGTGTGTTCTGTTGGTTTAGTCACACTCCTGACAAGTGCCTATAATTTAGCGAACAGCCGGGCTATCCCCGGAAATCAACATTACCACCGGGGTCTTTTTACATGTCCAATGTTTTATTTCTCATAAGAGACACCAAGTCCTGGACGGTATCTTGGCTCTCGCTGACACACTTATGGGACGGTCTGTCTAGACAGACTATGCTTTAGTTTTGTTCCAGATCTACCCAAGGGTAAATTCACACTGCATTTTCAGTTATCTGTTTGCCACAAGACCCAGGACAGCTCCTAACGGCAAACATATCCATAGGGCCTCATTCACTTGATGTCCCGACAATGTGCACTTTAAGCCTCGGATGACAGTGTCCCATTCTGATAAGCTAGCCTGGAATGGGAAGATGGTTTGGGGTGAGCTGGACCGCAGAGTGAAGGCAAAAGGGCCAACAAGTGCTAAACATCTCTGGGAACTCCTTCAAGACTGTTGGAATACCATTTCAGGTGACTACCTCTTGAAGCTCATCAAGAGAATGCCAAGAGTGTGCAAAGCAGTAATCAAAGCAAAAGGTGGCTACTTTGAAGAACCTAGAATATAAGACATATTTTCAGTTGTTTCACACTTTTTTGTTAAGTATATAATTCCACATGTGTTAATTCATAGTTTTGATGCCTTCAGTGTGAATCTACAATTTTCATAGTCATGAAAATACAGAAAAAACTCTTTGAATGAGAAGGTGTGTCCAAACTTTTGGTCTGCACGGTGTGTGTGTGTATATATATATATATATATATACACACACACACACACACATACATAAACACACTTGGGTATAGACTATGTCATGGCACTAGTGACCGGCACACTACTGACCTCCTTTGGAGCCGGCACCTCCAGCCTGGTTTCTTCTGGCGCTTTCACAGCCATAACTATCTGCTCGTGGTAATCTTCAATACTGTGGAGATCTTGATACGTTACATATGCAAATGTATTCCAGGTTAAGGAGCTGGAAAAGAGTAACTGTGTGTACAGCACCTAATCAGTGCAAGAAATCAAGTAATGAAAGCATGGGATAAAATCTGCAGAAATATTTAACCACAGGACAGCCCTCGGAGGAGATTCATGCATAATGATAAAAATCCACTGCTGCGGAAAACAACTGACAAAGTATAAGTTGCTAGTGGCGCTCGGTCAATGACCACACAACCAAGGTGGTGCCCCCTTTATTTTGGGTTCTGCAGGGTGGCATCTCCCCTTGCTGTGATAGGCTGCCTCTATGGCATAGTAACATCATTCAGATGCTGGATGTCCTCCTGTAGTCATTCCAAGCTTTCAACTTGAACCCGTAGTTCAGCACGGTGGTCACTGCTGTGCATGGGAGATCTGTCACCCCCTCTGGTCTATGTCAGCGAGCTGCTGGATAAGCCCCTAGGTTCTGCAGTAGTCTGTGCAGGCAGAGGAACACCGAGAGAGAACTACCAGAGCTTACCGTATTCAGCATAGCCGGACACATAAATGGCAGCTTTCATCTAGACAAAATACTGCATGCAGTAATTTTTTTGTGTGGCGAAAAAGCTGCCATTAATGCCGGGAACTGGCATATAGTTAAAGGAGATTTGGCAGTGTGTGACAGTGTCCGGGCATGCAGTCTGTACCTCTGCCTGAGCAGACTACTGGAGATCGTGCTGCATATGTGAACATATCCCAAAATGAGGAGCACGTTGTGTAACGTGGACAGTATATGGACGGCATTATCTTGTTGGAATACATCTCCCGAGTCAAAAAAGGCAGTAGTCAGTCACAAAGCCATATCCCTTCCAGTCTGGAACAAGGCAGTGGTGCAAAAACAGGGTTATCCCTTTTTAAATCGGATGCAGGTTACGACCACTGCCTGGGCCAAACAACATGTGGATACACAGCATAAAAGCTTCAGCGGAAGACCTTTGTGAAAGCCTCCTGTGTGGTGCTGGACTCCGGATAGATCTGCGTGGTCTGGGCTTGTCTTGTTTCTTTATCCCACCTTTTCCACTACTTGCAATGCTACAGCTTGATGTCCCGACGTGTTTTGTGCACTCTCCGTGTGGTTGTGTTGGTCTTTGTCATCTATTTGTTTTATCGATTTCAATAAAGATATATTTTTGGATATATATATTTGTGTATTATATTTTTGTATATGCCGAGTGCCTGTGTTTGTCCCATCTAGGAGCTACTCATTTTTGAGACCATTCGTGCCAAATAACCGTATTCTGGTTTTGTGTTTTATCACTCGTTGGTATGGTATTCTTGTCTTAATAGGCATTTTCTACAGGGTGGGCCATTCATATGGATACACCTAAATAAAATGGGAATGGTTGGTGATATTAACTTCCTGTTTGTGGCACAATAGTATATGGGAGCGGGAAAACTTTTCAAGCTGAGTGGTGACCATGGCAGCCATTTTGAAGTCGGCCATTTTGGATTGACCTTTGGTTTTTTTCAATGGGAAGAGGGTCATGTGACACATCAAACTTATTGAGAATTTCACAAGAAAAACAATGGTGTGCTTGGTTTTAACGTAACTTTATTCTTTCATGAGTTATTTACAAGTTTCTGACCACTTGTGTTCAAAGTGCTGCCCATTGTGTTGGATTGTCAATGCAACCCTCTTCTCCCACTCTTCACACACTGAGAGCAACACTGCAGAAGAAATGCTAGCACAGGCTTCCAGTATCCATAGTTTCAGGTGCTGCACATCTCGTATCTTCACAGTATAGACAATTGCCTTCAGATGACCCCAAAGATAAAAGTCTAAGGGGGTCAGATCGGGAGACCCTGGGGGCCATTCAACTGGCCCACGACGACCAATCCACTTTCCAGGAAACTGTTCATCTAGGAATGCTCGGACCTGACACCCATAATGTGGTATATGGGGTACAAGGATAGTGGGGCCATTCTTCATCAATGGAAACCTCAAGGCCACTGGATATGTGAAATTCCTACATGATGATGTGTTTCCCTCTTTATGCACTGAAGCTGACACGTTCCCTGAGTTTTTCCAGCAAGATGGTGCACCACCACATTATGGGTGTCAGGTCCGAGCATTAAACAGTTCGTTTCTTCTGCGGTGTTGCTCTCAGTGGGAGAAGAGGGTTGCATTGACAATCCAACACAACGGGCTGAACTTTGAACACATTTTATAAGTGGTCAGAAACTTGTAAATAACTCATGAAAGAATAATGTTACGTTAAAACCAAGCACAACATTGTTTTTCTTGTGAAATTCTCAATAAGTCTGATGTCACATGACCCTCTTCTCATTGAAAAAACTAAAGTTGGATCCAAAATGGCTGACTTCAAAATGGCCGCCATGGTCACCACCCATCTTGAAAAGTTTCCCCGCTCCCATATACTAATGTGCCACAAACAGGAAGTTAATATCACCAACCATTCCCATTTTATTTAGGTGTATCCATGTAAATGGCCCACTCTGTATTATGGTTGCGGCTATATGGGTTTGCAAATTGCGGAATGCACGCGGCCGGTATCCGTGTTTTGCCGATCCACAATTTGTGGATCCGCAAAGCACTACGGCCGTCTAAATGGGCCCTTAAGGGAATGCTAATAAACGACCGATACCACTGCTGGCTTATAATAGGCTTACATAAAAATAAAAGGATATTTCTTGTTTGCTCCATCCTCTGTGAGCCCAAATAACTGGTGAGCACAATCCAGGATTAGTTCATCCAGTGCTTCCTCCATCGCTGATAAATCGCTGATATCACTGCGTATCCGCTGTTGTTGTGAGGTCTCTGTGCCTGTGAGGTTCAGGTCCGTCCCCCTAAAACAAGAACACGAGTGAAATCATTGCTTTCCTATCCATGTTAAGCACACAGATGAACCTTAAAGAGAAGAGGTTTTTATGCCCATCATGCAATATGAACTGTATGTAGTGAGCTCCCTCTAGTGGTGGCTGCAGGCAACCAGTGTTTATCATTTAAAGCAGATGTCTGGTCAGCTAATCATAGGAAGAACTTCTGCATCAGACCCTTTTCAGTTTTGACCCCGATTCCGGTTCTGCCTACGTGACCGGAATAGTTCCATCTGCAAATTTTGTGATTCTACCCCCTGTTCAGGAAATAGACAAGGGTCCAAGAGGTGGGACCTGCATAACCTAAGGAGATGGGAAATCCCTTTAAGGCTATACTTGAGGTATATGATAACCACAGACCTCCCCCACCAAATGATTGGAGCCAATTCCAAGGAGAGAAGACGTTGCAATTCTTAATATGCCGACACCAATGATATCACTTGTAGAATCCTAAGAAATTCCTGAAACCTTAACCCATTGGGAGACTTGAGGGATGGGGATGAGAAGCATGGATTTGAAGGGCTTACCCCACAAAAATTATTATACTTTGGTTTGAGTAGGATCATACCCTAGTTTTTCCTAATGTGTTCCAAATCCTGGGTTCCCCAGGCAGAGAACAAGCCTGCATGATACAATCTTCATTTCAATGCTCTGCATCGGTACTGTGCAATCATGCCATCCTGTGATGCAGCCAAAGACACACATAGGTTTCTTCAATAAGTCACGACCTCTACTGCTTGCTGGTGATTCAGGACATAGCGCCAGCTGATCTTTTCGGCTATCACTGGCACCAACATAAGTCACCTTAGCAATCAAACATTTTAATGTGTTTATCCTGCAATGTTCTTTTCCTTTGCATTTTTGTGGGCTAAAACCCTTATAAGTTCTGGACACCTTCTAGTCAGGTTTCTCAAAAGCCCTAAAGTGCTGTGTTGGGACAACCCCAAGTACCCCCATTGCTTACCCCTGTGCTGCCCCTGGACTGGAGAATGTTTGCACATGCTCAGACTGCTTTGAGCAATTGCTCAGCACCTGCCAGGAAGGAAGTCACATAGGTCAATCGCATGGCTGCTGCCATCATGAGTTCTATAGACAGGGGACCTAGTCACTGACCACTTAAAGGGGTTCTCCGAGTTATATATATATATATCCTATCCTCAGCATAGGTCATCAATATGAGATTGGCGGGGGTCTGACACATGGCACCCCGCCGATCAGCTGTTTGAAGAGGAGGCGCACGCCGTATCAGTGCTGCCTCTTCTTCACTGTTTACATGCTGGCCGACCAGGGTGGATAAAAATCAATGTTTTTTTAATAAAAAAAAAAAAAAAAAAAAAAAAAAAAATCGGATTTTTTTTTTATTTAAATCCGATTTTTTTGATTTAAAAAAATCGGATTTTTTTCAATAAACTGCTTTTTGAGGAAAATATTTTACCATCCAAAGGTTCTTCCATCATGAGATAAAGCTGAGTTGTTTAACTCAGTAGAATAAAGGCTGTATATGTGTAACATTCACAATGCCATGCTCTTCCAGAGGTTTCTGTAGGATTAGTGGGCAGTTTATCTCCTATATTATCACAGACGCTCGCTTTACTTCAGTGCCAAGTCCAAGAAGTTGAGCTACAGAGGACAGCAGGGACAGTAGTATTTAAGTTTTTCATGTGTTGGCTGGGCTGACAGTCTAAGTTTCTTAAAATATATATATATTTTGTTTAGCCAAATTAGTTAACAAACATGGATGTTTGTTTAAGCAAGTAACTTATGCTGTAATGTTGTTATTGTTTCAGTTGAATCTATTTAAATTGTTATTAAGGTGGGGGCGTGGTCACGAGGAGTATGTGAGCAGACGTGCCGCGGCTCGGCTCCCTGCTGAAACCGACTATTTATCCGTACATACCAGCGGTAAAGTGTGGAAATTTTCCCGAACGGACGTGGAGGAGGTCTGGGATACATTGAGGCTCTGGGAGACCAGCGGAGGAGTGATCATGAGCAGGAGAAAAGAAGCGAAAGGAGCGGAGCGAGATGCCCAAGATGGCGCCGGGACAGCTACGCCAAGCAAGGTTAGCCGCTCTAATGAAGTGCAGAAGGAGGCAGCAGCAAAGTTAGAAAAGTATGCACGATCCTGTACTGTGGATCAAGGAGGAAAACAAGCTAAAAAGGTGGCAGAGGCTGTTGATGATCCTTTAGAAGTGGATGACCGGAGTGAGATGCCAGAGAAGGAGTGGGGAAGAGGCAAGTCAGACAGAGCCAAGATGGCGGTGCAAGACGTGGAGGACTCTGATTCTGATGAGCCCACTCTGAAGGATGTATTTAAAGCAATTGCAAAATGTAATAAATCGCTTTCTGTACTTAATATGCAAGTAGGAGCCATAAAAGAAGATGTGGGTATTGTACGGCATGACCTGCGCAAACTAGCGGAGCGCACCACAGCTCTGGAAGACAGACTAGGTGAAGTGGAAGACGCCATTGCTCCAGTGAACACAGAACTGAGAGCGCAGGCTGCTAAAATATCTGTGATAGCAGCCAAGCAAGATGATATGGAAAATAGGCTGCGGAGGAACAATGTACGTATGATTGGTGTTCCAGAAAAGGTGGAAGGCGCACAAGCTACGGAATACTTTGAAACATGGCTCTTAAACACCTTTGGAAAAGACACCCTGACTCCTATGTTTGCAGTAGAGCGGGCTCATAGAGTTCCCATGAGGCCTCTACCTCCTGGCAGTCCTCCAAGACCAGTACTGATGAAAATTCTGCACTATCGTGACAGGGACATTATTCTTCGCAAAGCACGGGATATGCCAGATTTGGCAATTAATGGGCAAAAGATATCTCTATTCCCAGATTACTCGGTGGAAGTGCAGAAGAAGCGAGCTAAGTTTATGGATATCAAAAGGAGGCTGAGGAACATACATCTACCGTACTCCATGTTATATCCGGCGAAGCTGAGAGTGGTGGCAGGAGGAGACACTCACTTCTTTGAAAACCCAGCGGATGCCTTGCGATGGTTGGACAGGCATGAAAGAGTACTAGCGCGAGCAGAAGAGCAAGATGGGTGATCTGCCTTTTGAATGATGAGAGTCGTGACAATGGAGATGTGGCATTATTTGTGGTTTGAGCGCCGATAAGTATGGTAATATGTGTATGAGCGGAGAGTACTGAACAATACCATGCTGGTTGGCTTTATGTGTTTACGTTCAGTTAACTATTTGTTTCCTGACAAGGCGCAGTATGGCTATATCACGTTCCGTCTGAATATATAATACGTTATATATCACACCTTACATATAACATAGCAACGAAGGTGAAGCAGGGAGATGGGTTGGCAGGGTATAGAGGATTTTTTCTTTTTTTCTTGGTATACTTCTTGTTGGTAATTGGTATAATTGAATTCTACACGTGGTGGTGGGGAACGCCTTACATGTGACATTAGCTTCTGCCGCTAGTTGTCGCTGAAGAGAAGGTTACTCACTGCTTGGATACAAGGTTTTGGTGAGTCTCAGCGGTGACTGGTGCCAGAAGAGAGGGAATTGGAGGGGTCAGGTTTTGTTTTCATGTTTGTTGACGTGGGTTCAGGGATGGGATTAAGGGAGGAGGGAAAGGGATTTAGTTGTGCAGTTGTGAACAGTAAAGTCCGTGCTGGTACAGTCGTTAGATGGCGGTTGAGGAGTGGATGGGTAGCATCTCGGAAAGATATGGCGGAACATGAAAAATGGCGAACACGGTAACATTTGTGAGCTGGAATGTGAGAGGTGTGGGGGAGGTTACAAAAAGAAGGGCGGTAATGAATACTGTGAGAAAGTACCCTCATTTGATTTGTTGTTTACAGGAAACCCATCTCACAAAAGACACGGTAAAATTACTCACTCCCGGATGGGCAAGTCATTGCTATCATTCCACCCACACCTCTCACTCCAGAGGTGTTAGTTTACTAATACACAAATCTGTTCCGTTTAAGTGTATAACCTCTGAATTGGATGGAGAAGGGAGATATGTTTGCATACAGGGAACCGTATTCAATGTACATTGTGCTATGGTGGGTGTTTATGTTCCTCCGCCATATTCACCTGTGGTACTACGGAAAATATTGCTATTTCTGGCTCCATTAGTTGGGATCCCGGTATTAGTCATGGGGGACTTTAATAACTATATTGAAGAGGCATTAGATAAATTTAGTGGGAGAGGTGACCAATTGAGACCGGGCTTGACGTCCTTTGGGAGAACATTGCAGGATATTGCGCTACTTGACCTGTGGAGAATAAGGAATCCCAATAGTAAACAATATTCCTGTTGCTCCCTGGCACATTCCTCTATGTCTAGAATTGATCTAATGTTGGGTAACTCGGAAATGGCTAGTTTAGTATGCAAAATAGAGTATCTCACAAGACAGCTATCGGACCATTCTCCGCTGTTGATGGAGGTTAGGCTGGTGCCCAATTATTGTAGAGGACGAACTGTATGGAGATTTAACCCTATGTGGCTTAATATAATTAGAATTCCAGCTGGCATCTCAGGAAAAGTGACGGAGTTCTTCCAACACAACGAGGGAACTGCATCGAAACTGGTTGTCTGGGATGCTATGAAAGCATATTTGAGGGGGGTATTCATAGCGGAAGTAAATATTGCTAAAAAAAACTCGGGGATGAAACTGAAAGAATTGGAGGGGAAGATGCAGAGAGCGGAAGCTCAGTTTATTAGGGACCCCTCGGTAGAAAACATGGATAACTGGAAAATAATGCAGCAGCATTTAAATGACTATATAATGGAAAGGGCTGAATATAAACATTTTTTTAGAAAACAAAAGTATTATGAGGAAGGAGAGAGGGCGGGTAGGTTACTGGCTGTAATGTCCAGGCCTGATATGTCACCTGCTCACATAGCGATGCTCTGTGATTCTGGGGGGACTCAGCTGACCGACACCAGTGCAATCCTGAAGGTGTTAAAGGAGTTCTATTCTACTTTGTATGCTTCTAAAGAACACCCCACGGCAGAGCAGATAAATTCCTTCCTAGATGGCTTGCAGCTTAATAGGATATCTGAAGAACAGAGGGTCCTGCTTGATGGGCCCTTAACAATGGGGGAGTTGGAACGAGCGCTAAAAGATATGTCGAATAATAAGGCGCCGGGGACAGACGGGGTACCCGTGGAGGTTTACAAGGAATATAAAGAGGTTCTGCTACCAAGGTTGCTGGAAGTGTTTAAGGAGGCCTTATCAGTAGGGGCTCTTCCCCAGTCCATGAATGAAGCTATCATAGTGGTACTGCCCAAACCTGATAAAGATGTTACAAGAGCTGAATCGTATCGGCCCATTTCGCTACTAAATGTAGATGTTAAACTGCTGGCGAAAGTACTGGCTAATAGGCTCAATACAGTGGTAACCTCTGTGGTGCACGCAGATCAAGCAGGGTTTATGCCTAATATGTCCACAGCTATTAATATAAGGAGGTTGTTTCTTAATATTCAGGCACAAAGGCAGACTGGGAAATATGCTGCGGTAGCATCGCTTGATGCTGCCAAAGCATTTGATAGCGTGGAATGGGAGTATTTGTGGGCAGTGCTCAGAGGGATGGGATTTGGAGATACATTTATATCGTGGATACGGTTGTTGTATGCCTCCCCTGTTGCTAGAGTTCGGGCAAATGGACTGGTGTCGGATAGCTTTTTACTAGAAAGAGGTACGAGGCAGGGCTGCCCCCTGTCCCCGCTTTTGTTTGCGGTAGCCATAGAACCCCTAGCAATAGCACTTAGAGTGAATGGCAACATAAAAGGTTTTGAGTATGATACCTGCACAGAGAAAGTGGCGTTATACGCCGACGACCTTCTACTCTTCCTAGATGACTGGAAGTCCTCGATTAAAGAGGCAATGCAGGTTATTGAATTATTTGGATCATTGTCAGGTCTGCGGATTAACTGGTCGAAGTCTGCCATTATGCCTATAGGGGAAAGAGGGATAGCCAGTACTGATCCGAGCATCCACCTGCAGATAGTTACGCAATTTAGGTACTTGGGGGTAATAGTTACCAAAAATGTACAGGACTACGTTGATCTGAATCTACAGCCAGTATTAGTCCGGTTTCAAAAAAAGGTTCATGACTGGAATAGGTTGCCTTTAACATTGATTGGAAGAATCAATCTCATTAAAATGGTAATGATGCCACAATTGCTATATATCATTCACAATGCCCCAATATGGATTCCAATGAGATTCTTTTATAAAGTGAGTGTGATATTTAGAGACCTGATATGGAAAAAAAAAACCCCTAGAATTAGATTGGAAACTTTGCAGAGATCTAAAGAACAAGGAGGCTTGGCATTGCCAAATCCCTGGCTATATTATTTAGCGTCCCAAATGCAGCATTTGAGAGGGTTGGGAACTAATCTACATAACTCAGCCAATGAGAAATTGATTCAGGCATTAGTGAAATCTAAAATGCTCGTCTCAGCTTTGGAGGCAGGAATGTTTGAAGGAGTAGGGGGAATGTACCCTACATTGTTGGCTATACATAAAGTGTGGGTGAAGGTCAGACAATTATTGGGACTGTTGGGTTATTCAGAACATACACTGATATGGCCTAATGTAATGTACACAGAGATACAGAAAGTTCCGGCCTCTAAAATATGGGGGGAGAAAAAGCTATTGTACATATACCAGCTATTCCAAGGGGATGAACTCAAATCCTTTAGTCAATTACAGCAGGAGTTTGGACTGCCACATAACAGCTTTTATACGTTTCTACAGGTGAGGCATGCTATTAATGTACAAATAAAGAACACCCCCATAAAAAAGATACCTAAACACAGAATACTAGATATGGTGAACTTACAGGGAAGTACGGGAGGAGTAATATCCTCTAATTATAATGGCCTTTTGGAGGAATTTTCAAAAAAATATCCCTTGGAACTATATAATAAATGGAAGAAGGACATCCCGGAGTTAGCTGAAGAACAGTGGGTGACTATACTTAAAGGTTTTCCTGAAATTGCAGTGAGTGAGGCTCAAAGAGTATCACAGCTGTTGCTGTTACATAGGGTATATAAAACCCCCAAACTACTACACGTTATGGATATAGGGCAGATGACAAATGCCCCAGATGCGGGATGCCACAGGCTGACCTTATACATATGGTCTGGAACTGCCCTCGGCTACGGAGGTATTGGAAAGAGGTGGTAGACCTGATAAATAAGGTTTTTAAAAGTCAACTGAAGGCCACAGCAATTGTATGTATAATGGGATGGGTGAATGCAGGCTCTGTCACAAAGGGTCATCGGTTAGCTATAACAAGAATTCTTTATCAAGCCCGCAAATTAATAGCCTATTATTGGATTAACCAGGTACCCCCACTAGGTTGGAACTCATAGGGAGGATTAACTTATTAATAAGATTAGAAAAATATGTCTATACGAAACGTAATACCACTAAACGGTTTGAGGAAATATGGGGGCTTTGGATAGATACATCCGGATTTGCTCCTATGGCTTTAACCAGGGATAGAGGTCCATAAAGGAACAGGACTGAGGGATTAGGGTGTTGCAGTTGGAGATGATTGGGCAAATGTACGGTATAGAGGGATCCATATACTGGATATTAGTACGGACACGTAGGTACAAGTGTAATATGGATGATGTCCTAAAAAGAAACATATCTGGTTTTTGGATGTTAACCTTTTTATTCCTACAGGAAAACATACAAGGAATTGCAAGTAAACATAATTGTCTAATGGACTCTGTGGACTTTGAATTTCACTGGACAAACTGAACTGCACTAAAGAGGGAAGGGAGGGAGAAGGGGAGGGCGGGGAGGTGGGTGGGTTACATGGGGGGTTCTTCTGTAATGTTTTACTGTTTTACTTTTTTGTTTGTGAAAACCAAATAAAAATATTGAAATACAAAAAAAAAATTGTTATTAAGGTCAGGATTATTTTTCTCCTTCCTAAGTACAACAGAACAGTGGTGTCCAAATATGAATGATTAACCCATTAAACTGGGGAGAAAAAAGTAATATAAAAAGTGATTCTAAAAATCTTCATCTACTTGCATGTTAAAGTAGCAAGAACTAGTTTAGGTAGAAACTTTGATTTAAATCATGCCTTACTGACTAGTGATTTAAATCGTGATTTAAATCAGTTAGATTTAAATCAAATCCACCCTGTGGCCGACACAGGGGTAGTGGTGAGTAGGTGTAATTACACCTCACCGCCCCATTCATTTCTATGGGAAGGCTTGTTCCCATACAAGTCTATGGAAACGATTCTTCCCATAGAAGTGAATGGGGCGGTGAGGTGTAATTACACCTACTCACCACTACCCCTGTTATGGCCAGCATGTAAACAGTGAGGAAGAGGCAGCGCTGATAAGGCGCGCGCCTCCTCTTCAAACAGCTGATCGGCGGGGGTACTGGGTGTCGGACCCCCGCCGATCTGATATTCATGATCTATCCTGAGGATCGGTCATCAATATATATAACTCGGAGAACCCCTTTAAGTGTGAAGCAAGCCTTAAACATCTGATCCAGGAAAAGAAGGGGGCCTGGAAATTTGGCTAGAACATAGCCGGTCCCTTTAAGCAAGTTAGCAAATGGAATAAGGCTTGATCTTTAGAGACAAAGAACAGCAAATCAGGGACAATGGCAGAAAACCAATCCTGTTATACTGAGACTGGGCACAGTATCAGGTGTGGTATGTTCTAAGCATTCAGCATCTGGTTATAGGAATACATAATTCATGAAAGGTTATGCTGCCCCCTAGTGGTGAGATGAGGAATTTACAATAGTGGGGTATCAATCCTGCAGTACAAAAAGCTGCACATCAGTCATGAATACTGGAGATAGAACGGACATTTCTAAATCTACAATAGTCCAGTCCCAGCAAAGGCGTAAACCTGCACCCCCTGATATCCCACCATGCGGCATCATCCGCTTCCTACAGACTAATGGCCGCCAAATGCTTTATAGGCAAAAATCACTTAATTTCATTGACTTACACCCACTGGACGAGGTTCTTGGATCTCTTCTGGATGAGTCGGATGCCGTCTAATACGTTGGTGATGTCGTACACTCTTCTCTTCCTCACCCCCAGCTGCTTGGCGACGTCATTTAGGTCCACGACGCCCTCTGGGGCAGATTTAATGATGTCCATGAATTTTCGGGTTAAGTAGAAGAGCGAGACATCAAAGCGAGGACGCGGCACAGCGCAAGACTCTGAGATACGGGATAAGAAAATGATAAAAGTATTAAGAACACAGCACGGGCGACTAAAAACTGCACAGGATTTGGGACAACACAAGGTATGTGTCCACACACAGACGCCAGTTGTAGGAAAACGCTTGTTTGCTGACTGTTACTCTTTCCTGTGAGTTATGTAATAAGCTGCTGCCACAGGGGCATTTCCAGCGAGGAGAAAGGATCGGGTATACTGAAATTGGGAGGACACCCCCCCACTAGTCAATCCTGCCAAGCATGAACTCACCAGACCCATAATGCTGTGAGTTTGGGTCAGTTAAATCCATAATTGGCCCAGAGGATTGTATTACACTATAAGATCACACAGGCAATTGTCTGGAGGGAGGGAAAGCGCCTGCTCGTCAGCTGAGGAGACTGCTGCTACTACGTGCAGTGATCTCCTCCACAGTACGGAGAGGAGGGGTCCCCAATGCCATCGCTCTTCCCTATACTGAATCCTTGTTTGCCAGCAGCAAATCTGCCCCTGGAAAACAAAGATTTTTTTTTTTATTTTATTTTTAAAGCCTGCTGAAAGTTTCTCATTGTCTGAGGAGCAAGCATTTGCTCGTTCATCGGGTAATCGGCGGCAGTATTACACTGCCAGTTCACTAATGAACATTTCTATGACCGCTTGTTAGTGATAAACAGCCCAACAATCGCCTGGTGTAATACAGGCTAGACGCACAGATAACATGACTGGAGCATGGATGGGCATGTCCACATGGGATGGAAAAAACTGTGGATTTTCTCTGCATATTAACCCTTACACTCCCAGCGCCGTACATGTACGGCGCTGGGGACACATGGCGCCCGCTCGCATGTGCGGCGGGCGTCATGGCTGGCAAGTCTCTACTGTTTCTAATAGCAGAGACTTGTGGGTACTTACTGCCATCGGCGGTTTCCTCTTCAGCAATTAGATGTCGTGATCACATGAGATCACAGCATCTAGTAGCGCCAAAAAATGGGGTGTCTGTACACAATCTGAAAGCTGTAAACCTCACTGATGAGGTTTACAGCTTTCAAAGTGGCCACTAGATGGCAGGCCAGGATAAGAAAGGAGCTAATTCGGTTTTTAATTCTAAATTAAAAAGCCCTGATTGCTCATAAAGAAAAAATAAAAAACACAATCTATTTGCTCATATTTGAGCTTTAAAATAAATCACAAAAATTTAAGTTAAAAAAATATAAAAGTTTAAATCACCCCCCTTTCCGTAGAATAAAAAACAAATACCTAAATAACAATAAATATAGACATCATGGGTATCACCGTGACCGAAAACGCCCGCACTTTTAAAATATAGAAAAAAAAAATTCCAATATGGCAAATTGTGTGGCGGAAAAAAGTGATCAGAAAGTCATACACACCCCAGAATGGTATCAATAAAAACTTCAGATCGCCCCGCAAAAAATGAGCCCCCATACAGCTCCGTACACATAAATACAAAAAAGTTAAAGTTATAGGGTCAAGATATGACAAAAAAAAAAAAAAAAAGAAGTTAGGTATCGCCAGATTTGTACTGACCAGTAGAATGAAAGTAACTGGTCAGCTTTAATGAACATCGAACGCTGTAAATAAAAAACCCGTAGAACTGTAGCGGAATAGCGTTTTTTTTTCGTAATTTCACCTGGTTTGGAATTTTTTTCCCCGCTTCCCACTACACCATATGCAATATTAAATGGTGGCGTTGGAAAGTACAACTTGTCCTGCAAAAAACAGCCCTCATACAGCTATGTGAACAGAAAAATAAAACAGTTATGGCTGCATCAAGGCAGGGAGCGCAAACCGAAAACACAATGCCGAAAAAACCTCCGGGACTGAAAGGGTTAAAGGGGACCTGTCATCAACTCTATATTGACCATAATAACGGTATTAAAGGGTTATTCTGATTTTAGACAATGGGGGCATATCGCTAGGATATGCCCCCATTGTCTTATAGGTGCGGGTCCCACCGCTGGGACCCGCACCTATATCGAGAACGGAGCCCCCGAAGTGAATGAGGGCGCACTGCGCATGCGCAGCCGCCCTCCATTCATTTCTATGGGGCCGCCGAAAATAGCCGAGCGCTGGCTCGGCTACTTCCGTCGGCTCCATAGAAATAAATGGGAGCCGACCGCGCATGCACGGCCCGGCTCCCATTCATTCCTATGAGCGGCGCGGGGAGCTGCGCCTGGTGGTGGCCGGACCCCCGGAAACCTGGGGTCCTCCAGGCGCAGCGCTCCCCGCTCCGTTCTGGCTATAGGTGCGGGTCCCAGCGGACCCGCACCTATAAGACAATGGGGGCATATCCTAGCGATATGCCCCCATTGTCTAAGATGAGAATACCCCTTTAAAGTAGAGACAGGTGAGTTGATTTCAGCGGTCTGTCATTTATAAGTTAAAAGTAAGTAATTGCCGAGAACAAAATCACAATCATTGCAGACTGGGCCTGGAAAAGAGTCAAATCTTCATGAATGACACATCGCTGAAATCAGCATTTCTGTCACTACTTTATACTGCCCTCAGTGACTTCAGCATAAAGCTGATGACAGGTTCCCTTTAACCCCTTCACCCCCGGAGCTTTTTTCGGTTCTGCATTTTCGTTTTGCGCTCCCTGCCTTCAAACAGCCATAACTCTTATTTTTCTGTTCACATAGCTGTATGAGGGCTTGTTTTTGCGGGACAAGTTGTACTTTCCAACGCCACCATTTAATATTGCATACGGTGTAGTGGGAAAAAAATTCCAAACCGGGTGAAATTGCAAAGAAAAACGCTATTCCGCTACAGTTCTACGGGTTTCTTATTTACAGCGTTCGATGTGCATTAAAACTGACCAGTTACTTTCATTCTACTGGTCAGTACGAATCCGGCAATACCTAATATGTATAGTTTTTCCTGCGTTTTCATAGTGATAAAATAATTAGAAAGTTGCCCCTTTTTTTTTTTTTTTTTCCTTGTCAAATCTTGACCCCTATAACTTTTTGGTATTTATGTGTACAGAGCTGTATGGGGGCTCATTTTTTGCGGGACGATCTGAAGTTTTTATTGATACCATTCTGGGGTGTGTATGACTTTTTGATCACTTTTTATTTAATTTTTTTTAGAAAAAAAAAAAAAGCGACAAAACGGCAAATCGCCATTTGGACGCTTTTTTTCCGCCACACAATTCGCCGTATTGGAATTTTTTTTTTTATATTTTAAAAGTACGGGCGTTTTCGGTCACGGTGATACCCATGATGTCTATATTTAGGTATTTATTTTTTACTTATACGGAAAGGGGGGTGATTTGAACTTTTAGATCTTTTTTATATATTTTTTAACATTTTTTTATTTTTTTTTTTTACTATTAGAAAGCTCAAATATGGGCTTATATATTGTGGCTTTTTTTTTTTTCTTTATGAGCAATTATGGATTTTATAGACTCAGAAATCCATGAGTTGCTCATTTCTTATCCTGGCCTGCCATCTAGTGGCCAGAATAAGAATTGCACTTTGAAAACTGTAATCCTCACCAGCGAGGATTACAGTTTTCATATGGTGTACAGACACCCCGATTGGCCACACGGGGTGTCTGTACACCACCCGGAAGCGAATGCTTCCGGGTTGAAACGCAACTAGATGCCGTGATCATCTAGACGGAAGACGCCGCCGATGGCGGTAAGTAGCGGCAAGTCTCTGCTGTTAGAAACAGCAGAGACTTGCCGGCCATGACGCCCGCCACACCCGCGAGCGGGCGCCATGTGCCCGCATCGCCCCAGCGCCGTACATGTACGGCGCTGGGCGCGAAGGGGTTAACATCGGTTAAACCACAGTGAAACGGCAGCGGACATGAGGATAAAGCTTTATCAAATCTCAGCCATTTTTCTGCACATTTTCACCTCGGATTTCACCATTTCCAATGTAGTCGGGGCGATATACACAGAGAATCCGCAGATTTTGCTTTGGATTCTCCATGGATGGACCCGACATTGCAGTCTGCAGACAAGAAGAAGTCTGAGACCGCGCAGAGACCATGAAGAATCAGTGAGATACGTATAAAACACCTTTTTATTTTCTTTGCTACGATGAAAGATACCCAGCAGGCAGGAGATCGGCCGGGCACCTTGTGGCATCATTACTCCATACTCCTCACACCGTGCACTTACTTTTCTCAGACATCTTGATCTCATCACCGGAAACGTTTGCCATGCTCTAAAGGACGGGAAGAAACAAGACGTCTTTGTTAAAACCAAATGTCAGACAGAATACGGTTACACAACATAAAACCTATCCTTTGGGTGCTGGGATTTATGGCACATTACACACATTAAATCCAAGATGCCGCAGCCCAGGACTCCGGATAATCCCCGCACTTCACAGGAGTCCTGACCACAGGATTCCAGCACCGCCGTATATGTAAGTGTCCGCCTTACTGAGCCGGATAATAGACACGGGGGGGGCTTCACCCAGACTTAGGGCTGTATTACACTGGCCAATGGTCGGTCAGATAATCGCTAACGAGTGTTCATAGGAAAAATGATCTGGCAGTGTAATACTGCCGGCGATTACCAAGCAAATGCTCGGGATTTTTAAACAGGTTTAAAGCTCATCATTTGCCGGCAGCAGATTGTGCCGTCTAGTCACGGTCTGCTGCGGGCAATTAACGATTCTGAAAGGGGAAAAGCAATGGCATTAGCGATAGCTGCTCCCCATACTGTGGAGGAGATCGCCGCATGTAACAGAGGTCTCCTCCACTAACAAGCAGGCGACTGCCGGGAAGGAACGCTTTCATAGAATACAGCTCTCATAGGTGCCTAACGTTTTACCAAACTTCGGATAGGTCATAGTAATGGGTCCTATCAGTTTTGATCATTAGGGGATCTGGATGCGGAGACACCTGGAGACCGCTAAAACAAAAAGGGAAAAAGTGCACCCTCCATTTGTGTTTGGCTCATAGAAAGTCTATGGGGAGCTGCTCCCCTCCACTAAAATGATATATAATTAAAGGGGCTGTGTCAGATTTAGAAGTTATGCCCTATCCCGTGGATAGGGGATAACTGATCGGTGGGGGACCCCCACCAATCCCAAGAACAGGGGTCCTGATCTAATGGAGTGGCAGGATGCATGCTCGGACTACCGATCCATCAGATTGGAGTAACATGGTGGGGATTTTCGGGATCCCTCTAAACCTTACACAACCCCTTTAATATATTACACACTATAGCGAGGTGAGTGCTGCACTATAGGTCCAGTCATTTTTTCACAACAACTATAAGAACACTTGAGGTCGCATCTTTCAGCAGACTCAGCAACGACGTCCTGTTTACAGGTAATATAATATGAGGAAAGGTCTGCTCTCCTATTAGCTCACACCGGCTTGTTTTAAGCTGACAATCTAAGTTTTAAAACAAGAACTGAATTGCGGAGTTAGCTGCAATACAGCCTGAGATAGTGGGGCCCCTGCGAGAGCTGCATAGGCCTGCAGCAGTGACCGAGAGAGGAGGTGGGTCAGGAATAGAAATGGGAGCAGAACCCGGGCACCATCCGTACAGCAGCAACGGGGGACAGCGAGGGGAGTACAAGAGCATTTCATCATTTTTAAACGGTGCTGGAATACCCCTTGGTAACCATCTGAACGCGCACTGACTGCTGAGCCCGTCCTCTGCACAGAAACCAATCTAACGCACTGAGAACGCAACACGTATAAAACCCCACCAAATCTTTATGTACACTCACTTGCCTAGATATTTAGGGAAAACTAAAATTGATAACCAGCATCAAACGGTTTTTTTTTTCCCTCACCATGCTCTAAAACTGACGCATTACCTTTAGGGCCCATTCACAACGCAGTTTTGCGGATCAGATGCAGACCCCTTCATTTCTATGGGACAGCAAAATCCACGTATTGCTCACTGAGTGCTATCTGCTTCTGTATGTCCGTTCCGTATGTCTGCATACAAGAAAGAACGTGTCCTATGCTTGTCTGCAAAATGCGGTCCAGGGCCCTGTTCAAGTCTATGGTGCAGCGGGCGTCAAGGCCGGCAGATCTCCGCCGTTTCAAACAGCAGAGACTTGTGACCGGCAATAATGCTGATCGTGGTAATTAAAGCCTTTAGATGCCGTGATCACGACATCTAAAGTGTGAAAAACCCAGAAGCGCGTGCTTCCGGGCTTCTTACCGGCATCCTCTGCTGCCAGTGAGGATGCCGGTAATTGATTCTAATACGTCGAGTCTCGCAGAATGAGCAATTCTGAGCAATAACTGAATATTAAAAAATCCATTATTGTTCAGAATTAAAAAATAAAAAAATAGGATTTTGTACACTCAAATACGAGCTTCAAAAATCATAACAAAAAAAGTTTAAAAAAAACTTAAATATAAAATGTTTAAAATCACCCCCCTTTCTGTATATTAAAAAAATACATGAACAAAAAATTTCAACATCATAGGTATCATCGCGACTGAAAACTCCTGTACTATTAAAATAAAAAAATACTTTCCCAATACAGTGAATGGCGTAACAGAAAAAAAAGTCATAATGGACAATGACATTTTTTTTTATTGCTTCTCTTACCCAAAAAAAGTAATACAATGTGATCAAAAACACTCCAAAATGGTATCAATGAAAATTACAGATTGTTCCGCAAACATTGAGCCCCCACTCAGCTCAATAGATATAACTATAAAAAAAGGATAATGGGGGTCATAATAAGGTGATGTGAAAAGGTTTTTTTTTTTCTCAAAGTTTAAATTTATATTTACACTATTTAGATATAAAAAAAAAAAAAAAAAACCCTACACATGTGGTATTGTACTGTAATCGTACTGACCCAGAGAATGAAGGGCACGGGGCAGTTTTGCTGCAAACAGAACGCCGTGGGAAAAAAAAAAAACCCTGTAAACCTGCGTTTTTTTTTTTCCCCAATCCCACACCATTTTAAATTTTTTTTCCTGCTCCTCACTACATTGTATGCCATATTAAATGGTGGCATTAGAAAGTACAACTTGTCCCGCCAAAAATAAGCCCTCGTACAGCTATGTGGCTCAAGGAAGATAGGGGTGGAAAAAAAAATGAAAACACAAAAATGAAAAAACCTCCGGTATCCTAAGGATTAATTGGGTGGAGGTGACCAGTGAAGAAAAAAAAAAAAAAAAAAGCTGATTTTAGCATTTTGATTTTTTTCCCAAGTGCAACGTTCTTCTGGCATCTTTATCTAGGCCTAACAACAGAACTACACAGGTACCATACTGTCCATCCCAATTCTACATCTACTATTATCATGAGGATAAAGCCTCACTTATTCTGCTACACTACTGCCTGCTCTGCTGTTTCCATAAGCCATGGAAGTGACGAGATGGTACAACCCCTTTCATAGGAAGCTTACAATTGCAGGCCAGGAAGCCTTCGCAACGCCCCAGGCTGCCATGGCAACCAGTTTTAGAGGGGGAATCAGGGTCAGAGGAAGCCACCCCCCTCTGCTTAACCTCTCAGATGCTGTAGTGGATACTGATTGCGGCATCTGAGGGGATAAGTCTCATCAGACCGGTCACTGACCGCAGCCGGCACCATCTTTAACATCCAGACATACACCATACAGGTACAGCGGTACAGTACACATACAGGTACAGTGTATCCCATCTTCCAAACAGGACCCCTAAAATAAAGAGCAGACGGCACATGCGCAGTCACCTTCCATTCACCACTATGGGACTGCCGGGAGGCACTGGCTAGGCCAGGGATCAGCAACCTTCAGCATTCCAGCTGTTGTAGACTACAACTCCCAGCATGGGAGAACAGAGAACAGCCAAGCAAGTGTGCATGACGGGAGATGTAGTTTCAACAACACCTGGAGCGCTTTAGGTTATCAAAACTCTCAGTGAATGGAAGGTGTCAGCGCATGCGCAGTGTGCTCTCCCTTCAGTTCAGAGGCTCTGCATCAGACATTTGTGACATATAGTAGCGCAGCACCCACGAATGTTGAAATGGGAATGCCCTTTAAGAATATGGGAGAGGTTTTATGCTTGGGATGCAGGTTTTGGGGCGTTAAAACACCATTCCAAACTCAGGATATGCCCGTAGTGCCCACCCATCACAAATTAGGGTCCCATTTGCAGCTATTGCGTCTAAGATGGGACAACCCCTTTAACCAAATTTCATTTTGCAAAGTTTCCTCCAAGATAGGTCACTTTACAGAAGAAGCAGTTGCCACTAGCAACCAGATTCAACTACACCCTAACTAGTTGCTACGGGCAACTACATAACGTCTCTTAGCTTGTGTTACCATAGTAGCAACAGTCACGTGGTTTCGGGAAAGAAGGGAGGGCAAGTAGCCAGAGAAATCCAACTGCGACCCACGAAACTCCCTGACAGAAATTAACCCGCTTCCTTACCTCAGCCTCGTTGTCGGGAGGCCCGTCTCCCTGCAGCACCTCCATGCTATCCGTTGAGGGAGCCGGCGACGCCATCATTCCTCCCCTCCTCACAGAGCGGCCCTGTCACCAGGGGACCCGCGTGAAACCACACAGCCCCTCAGTCTGTAACCTATCACGTGACAGTATAAGTCACTGCGCGGGAACCAATCCAGAGCTGCGATTTCTCACAGGCGAAGCTCGGGCCGCTGATTGGTGAGAGGAGTTGCTATTTAGGTTCCGATTGGTGGAAAGCAGGAGTTCTTCGGACACAAGATGTCTGCTAGCGTTTACAGTGATGTCCCCGGGCGGACATTTTGTAGAAGTCATTGCTTGCAGAGCACTTCCTCTACTTATCACAAATTGTCTAGTTACTGGGGGAGATTTAGCAAAACTGGTGTAAAGGAAAACTGGTTGCCCATAGAAACCAATTAGATTCCATCTTTAATTTTTCAGAGCTCCTTTGGAAAATGAAAGCTGGAATCTGGTTGCTATGGGCAACTAAGCCAGTTCTACTTTACACCAGTTTTGATAAATCTGCACAATTATTTTTACACTATTAGTGTCAGGGACACTATTTGCTGGTTGCAGACATTTTTTGAGGGCACTGTGTGCCAATAATTATTGAAGGGGGCGCTATCTGTGTGGTACTAGTATTTTAATAGGGATTAGGCCCCTTTCACACGAGCGAGTTTTCCCCGCGTGGGTGCAATGTGTGATGTGAATGTATAGCACCCGCACTGATCATTTCAATGGGTCTGTGTACATGAGCATTTTTCTTCACATATCAGTTCTGCGTTGCGTGAAAAACGCAGCATTTTCTGTATTCTGCGTTTTTCATGCAGCCCTGGCTCCATAGAAGTGAATG
>ONZH01024217.1:0-19074 GCA_900303285.1 Rhinella marina
GTGCCACACCATTCCTGAATATTCCCCCAAAAAAATTAATTTGCCAATAGGAGCTCGCAGCTTCACACAGTACTGTCGAGCAGGGTACTATGGAGGTCAATATTAATGGGGTGGGGTGCTGTAGAAGTCACTGTTAAAAGGCACAGGTGTGTGGAGGTCAGAGTTAAGGTGGTGAGGTGCTGTCGAGGTCTCTGTTAAGAGGCAGGCTCTGTGAATATCACTATTAAGTGGATGGGCCTTTGTGCATGTCATTGTTAAGTGGGCAGGGTACTGTAGAGGTTAATTTAAGGGACAGGGCATTTTGGGGTGACTGTTAAGGGGGCGGGCCACTGTGGCAGGTCACTTTTAAGGGACGGAACAACTGTGTAGGTCAGTGTAAAGAGGCAAGGCACTGTGAAGGCCACAGTTAAGAAGACGGGGTTCTGTGGAGGTCACTGTTAAGGGGGCGAGCCCACTGTGGAAGTCACTGTTAAGGGAGCTGCATAGTTTGGAGGTTCACTAATTAAGAGAGTGAGGTGCTGTAGATGTCATTGTTATGGGAGCAGACCTATTTGAGCGTCACTATTAAGAGGGTGGGCTGCTCTCTAGGTCACTGTTAAGGGCCAGGCCTGCTGTGGGACAGTCAGTCTTAACCATTTCCCGTCCGCGCCCGGTTGACTATAAACGTCCGGGAAGTGTTATCTATCTCTGAATGGACGTTTCTGAACGTCCATTCAGAGATAGTAGCTGCACGCTAATCGTGCAGCTGCACACGTGGGGTCACTGACAGCAGGGTACCCCAAAGAGAAGGCAGGGACCGTTCCCAGGTCCTCTCCTTCTAGATGCGGCTTCATGTTTCTGGCCTGGCGGTCACGTGATCGCCGGGGCCGGGGAGAGTGCGGGAGCTGCCCGCGTTTCTCATAGACCCGATCAGCCCTGCACTGAGGCTGCACAGCATAGTATTATGCTGTACAGCCTCTCTGGGGATATATTTCCCCCTGTAACTGGGGCTACTATGTCAGCCCCAGTTACAGGAGAAATTTCCCCCTTTTGGGTCTTGAATGACCTTATGGGGACACAAAGTGTAAATATAAATAAATAAAAAAAAGTATTATATAAATATATATATAGATATAGATATATATATAATATATATATATATATATATTATATAGATATCTATCTATATATCTATATATATCTATATATATAATATATATATATATATATATATATATATCTATATATATATATAATATATATATATATATATATATATATATATAATTGCCACCAAATATTTCATTAAAAAAAAGTTACAAATAAAAATAAATAAATAAGGTAGACATATTTGGTATCACAGACGCGTCCGAAAACGACCGGCTCTATAAAAATATCACATGCTCTACCCCATCAAGTGAACTGCGTAAAAAAAATCTAATAAAATTATGCCAAAACAGCTTTTTTTGTCGCATCACCTACCAAAAAACATAATATCAAACAATCAAAAAGTCGTATGCATCCCAAAATGGTAGCAATAAAAACGTCACCTCATCCTGCAAAAAATGAGCCCCCACACAAGATTATAGCCCGAAAAATGAAAAAAAAGGCTCTGAAAAAATTGCAACACAAAAACTTGATTTTTCTTCTAAAAATGCTCTTATTGTGTAAAACGTAAAAAAATACTGTATTTTTCGCCCTATAAGACGCACCGGCCCATAAGACGCACCTAGGTTTTAGAGTAGGAAAATAAGAAAAAAATATTTTTCAGCAGATCCTCTTATCCGACTGCCCATAAATTTCAGGACATCACATCAAACCCCATTATTAGCCCTCCATGTCAGAACTCCATCAGCCCTCCATGTCAGACCCCCAACAGACCTCAGATCAGCCCACTATGGCCCCATATCAGCCCCCTGTGCCCCCATACCATCTCACTGTGTGCCCACCAGACCTCAGATCAGCCCACTGTGCCCCCATCAGACCTCAGATCAGCAGAATGTGCCCCCATCAGATCTCAGATCAGCAGAATGTGCCCCCACCTCAGATCAAACAAGTAATGTGGGCCCCCATCAGACCTCAGATCAGGCAGAATGTGCCCCCCATCAGACCTCAGCATCAGCATATTGTGCCCCCATCAGACCTCAGAATTTTCAGGCCCCAATAAATTGGTGCCCCCCTCCAGGACCCCTCAGGATCAAGCATGAATGTGCCCCCATCAGACCTCAGGATCAGCTGAATGTGCCCCCCACCAGACCTCAGATCAGCAGAACTGTGCCCCCATCAACCTCAGATCAGGCAGAAGTTGGTCCCGCGATCAGACCTCAGCATCAGCATATGTGCCCCCATCAGACCTCAGATCAGCATATTGTGCCGCCCCAATCAAGACCCTCAGATCAGCGTCTTGTGCCCCCATCAGACTCTGAGAGGCAGCGCTCTTGGTGCCCCCATCAGACCTGAGAGCAGCTTCTTGTGCCCCCATCACGACCTCAGTAGCAGCGTCTTGTGGCCCCATGCAGCCTCAGATCAGCCCACCCAGCCACTTATAATAATCTTACTTACCTGTCCTGCCGCTGCCCGTCCGATCCACGCTCCGCTCTGTTCCCTGCTGGCGCGCACTATGACCTGACGCTGACGCTGCAGCGTCAGGTCATAGTGCGCGCCGGGAGGGAAGAGAGCGGAGCGCGGACCAGAGGGCAGCGGCAGCGGCAGGACAGGTAAGTAAGATTATTATAAGTGGCTGGGTGGGCTGATCTGAGGTCTGATGGGGGTCCCTATGTACAAGTGAGCGCTTCCTTATGGAAGCGCTCACTTGTATTCGCCCTATAAGACGCACCGCATTTTCCCCCCTTCTTTT
Organism: Rhinella marina; assembly: GCA_900303285.1. Taxonomy (NCBI): domain Eukaryota; kingdom Metazoa; phylum Chordata; class Amphibia; order Anura; family Bufonidae; genus Rhinella; species Rhinella marina. The sequence continues at coordinate 2,837 of ONZH01024217.1, forward strand.
GGGGGAAAAAAGTGCGTCTTATAGGGCGAAAAATATGGTAAATAAAAAATAGACATATTTGGTATCGTTGCATCCGTAATAACTGGCTCTACAAAAATATCACATGATCTACCCCATCAAGTGAACGGTGTAAAAAAAAATATAGAAAAATGCCCCTAGACTGCTTTTTTTTTTTAGTTAACCTCCCAAAAATTAGATTAAAAAGTGATCAGAAAGCCGAATGTACCCCGAAATGGTGCCAATAAAAAGCACAGCTTGTCCTGCAAAAATAAGACCTCATGCAACTCAGTCCACAAAAAATTAAAAAGTTATCACTCTTACAAACCATGACAAAAAATTCCATGTTAGAAAATGCAGATGCTGCTCCTCCCCTTCGGAGCCCTGGCGTATCCCCAAATAACAGTTTACGACCACATGTGGGGTGTTTCTGCAAACTGCAGAATCGGGGTAATAAATATTGAGTTTTGTTTTGTTGTTAACCCTTGATGTGTTACAGGAAAAAAATGATTAAAATGGAAAATCTGCAAAAAAATGAAATTTTGAAATTTCACATCTATTTTGCTTTAATTCTTGTGGAATACTTAAAGGGTTAACAACATTTCTAAAACCAGTTTTGAATAGTTTGAGGGGTGTAGTTTCTAAAATGGGGTCATTTATGGGTGGTTTCTATTATGTAAGCCCACAAACTGACTTTAGAACTGAACTGGTCCTTAAAAAAGTTGATTTTGCAAATTTGCAAAAATTGCGTCTAAAATTCTAAACCTTCTACTGTCCTAAAAAAATAAAATGACACTACAAAAATGATGCCAACATAAAGTAGACATATGGGGAATGTAAATTATTTTATGGGGCATCACTATCTTTCTTAAAAGCAGAGAGATTGAATTAGAAAACAGTAAATTTTTTAAAATTTTCGTTAAGTTTTGGATTTTTTTATAAATAAAATTAAAACTTATCGACTCATATTTACCATTAATTTGAAATACAATGTGTCACGAGAAAACAATCTCAGAATCGCTTGGATAAGTAAAAGCGTTCCAAAGTTATTACCACATGAAGTGACACATGTCAGATTTTCAAAATTAGGCCTGGTCAGGAAGGGGGGAAATGGCCCAGAGCTGAAGTGGTTAAGGGGCCGGACCGCTGTGGAGAACACTGCTATGGGGGTGGGGCCTGTGAATGTCACATTTATTCAGGTGGAGCACTGTGGAAGTCACTGTAAAGGGACAGGCTGCTGTGGAGGTCAAAGTATGGAGGTGGGTTGCTTTGGAGGGTCACTACAGGAGTGCTGTAGAGATAATTGTTATGGGGAACACTGTAGATATCTTTTAATCTCACACATAAACATTAAATGAAAAAGTCAAAATATACCCGTGCAAAGCCGGGTCATCCTGCAAGTAAGAGATATATAGAAAAATTAATTTCTGTCTGTTGTCCATTGTCTGTCTCTCTGTTCTTTAGGCACGGCCAAATGACTGGACTGATCTACACCAAATTTAGCTGATAGGTACATCAGTTGTCCCTAATGGGTATTTAGACTTGCTCTCAGCTCTGTGTTGGTCAATTTTAAGAGGGCAGGCCATTGTACACGGCACTGTAAGGGCAGGGAAATGTTAAGGGGTTGGGCCACTGTGGAGGTCAATGTTAAGGGGGTGGGGTACTGTCGAGGTGACTGTTAAGAGGGTGGACTCTGTGAAGGTCGCTGTTAAGGGGGGCAGGGCACTGTAGAGGTTACTTTTCTAAGGGGTGAGGCATTGTTTAGGTCAGTGTAAAGGGGGAATGGCACTGTCTAAGTCACAGTTAAGGGGTAGGGTTCTGTGGTACTAGTCAGAACCAAAGCCTAGTTCGGTTTCAAGTTTTAATGTGGTTTTCCAGTTTAAAAATCAATTACCAAAGTTATACAACAAAGTGACGCGCAACTTCGTGAATAACTAACTTTGGCTCATCAGAACCCATACATTCTAATACTGTAGAGAGACAAATCTCTGTACAGTATTTTTTGCTCAACACCAGCAGGGACGTAGTAGAGCTGTAAGTAATATTTTCAGGAGGGTACTATAAGGGACAGTCTATGTGGCTCTAATACTGTGATGGTCATTACTTGTGGCACTAACATTTTCAGGAGGGAACTGTGTGTGGTATTTCTATTTTCAAGTGGCATGGTTTTTGCAGGTTACTGTACTTACAGAACAAAATTTGTTGTTACTGATTTATTCAGAGGGCATGGTATGTGGTGATATTACATTCAGGGGCATACTATGTGCCACTATAAAAAGTTGAAACTAAGTGAAGAGGAGAAAAGCCAAGCCCTATAAAACCCACATCCTGTGCGGTCTCTGCCTTTTTCTTGTGAGCTGAGCATAGGCACTTACAGTGCCTTGCGAAAGTATTCGGCCCCCTGGAACTTTTCAACCTTTTGCCACATTTCAGGCTTCAAACAAAAAGATATAACATTTTACATTTTTGTGAAGAATCAACAACAAGTGGGTCACAATTGTGAAGTGGAACAAAATTTTTCGGATCATTTAAACTTTTTTTGTAAAAATAAAACTGAAAAGTGGGGCGTGCAAAATTATTCGGCCCGATCACTTTCAGTTCAAAAAACTCACTCCAGAAGTTCATTGAGGATCTCTGAATGATCCAATGTTGTCCTAAATGACTGATGAAGATAAATAGAATCCACCTGTGTGTAATCAAGTTTCCGTATAAATGCACCTGCTCTGTGATAGTCTCAGGGTTCTGTTTAAAGCACAGAGAGCATCATGAACACCAAGGAACACACCAGGCAGGTCCATGATACTGTTGTGGAGAAGTTTAAAGCCGGATTTGGATACCAAAAGATTTCCCAAGCTTTCAACATCCCAAGGAGCACTGTACAAGCAATCATATTGAAATGGAAAGAGTATCCGACCACTGCAAATCTACCAAGACCCGGCCGTCCCTCTAAACTTTCATCTCAAACAAGGAAAAGACTGATCAGAGATGCAGCCAAGAGGCCCATGAACACTGCAGAGGATGAACTGCAGCTGAGGTGGGAGAGTCTGTCCATAGGACAACAATCAGTCGAACACTTCACAAATCTGGCCTTTATGGAAGAATGGCAAGAAGAAAGCCATTTCTCAAAGATATCCATAAAAAGTCTTGTTTACAGTTTGCCACAAGCCACCTGGGAGACACACCAAACATGTGGAAGAAGGTGCTCTGGTCAGATGAAACCAAAATCAAACTTTTTGGAAACAATGCAAAACAATATGTTTGGCATAAAAGCAACACAGCTCATCACCCTGAACACACCATCCCCACTGTCAAACATGGTGGTGGCAGCATCATGGTTTGGGCCTGCTTTTCATCAGGAAGAGGGATGGAGCCAAATACAGGACCATTCTGGATGAAAATCTGTTGGAGTCTGCAAAAGACCTGAGACTAGGACGGAGATTTATCTTCCAACAAGACAATGATCCCAAACATAAAGCAAAATCTACAATGGAATGGTTCAAAAATAAACGTATCCAGGTCTTAGAATGGCCAAGTCAAAGTCCAGACCTGAATCCAATTGAGAATATGTGGAAAGAGCTGAAAACTGCTGTTCACAAACGCTCTCCATCCAACCTCAAAGAGCTCGAGCTGTTTTGCAAGGAAGAATGGCAAGAATTTCAGTCTCTAGATGTGCAAAACTGATAGAGACATACCTCAAGTAACTTGCAGCTGTAATCGCAGCAAACAGTGGCGCAACAAAGTATTAATGCAAGGGGGCCGAATAATTTTGCACGCTCCACTTTTCAGTTTTATTATTACAAAAAAAGTTTAAATGATCCAATAAATTTTGTTCCACTTCACAATTGTGACCCACTTGTTGTTGATTCTTCACCAAAAATTTAAAATGTTATATCTTTTTGTTTGAAGCCTGAAATGTGGCAAAAGGTTGAAAAGTTCCAGGGGGCCGAATACTTTCGCAAGGCACTGTATATGCTAGGAACAGTGTTGCTGAAAATGATTAGAAGAATATTGGAGAGGGAAAGTGCAGAGAGACTGCAGGGCCACTGCAGGGAGAGTGCAGAAAGACCTGTGTACATATACTTGGTAAGCTAAATATGGAAGCTGCTGTTAAAAAAAAAAAAAAAAATACCAACTCAGAGTAAGGCTGACATCCATTTTGCAGTTCATAAATCACGGATCTACAAAATACAGATACAGTCAGTGTTGTATCCACATTTTTGTGAGGATATATTGACTTGAGTGGGTCAGCATTTTGTGGCAAGTATAGGACATGTTCCATCTTTTTTTACAAAGTGAAGTGTAGAGGAGAAAAGTGTAGAGGAGCCAAGCCCTATGAAACCCTCATCCTCTCCATCTTTTCTTATTAGCAAGCGTTAGGGACAGTGGTGCTGAAAATGATTAATAGAAGAATATTGGAGAGGGAGAGAGCAGAGAGACTGCAGGGACACTGTAGGGAGAGTGTGGGGAGACTTATGCTCAGTCAGTTTTATTTTCATCAGCCTGAAATTTAATTCAATACCAATACGATGGAAGCCTTTATTATTCTGGTGCCAGTGTGCCAACTAGTACCATCTAGTCTGCACCCCTTACAGGGGCCAGGTCTTAATGATAACTATCTTTACCTTTTGCTTGCTTTACTTCTTCCAAATACTCCTTTAAAGTCTCCATGTCTTAGAAAAGTCAGCAATATGCAGAGAGAAGAGGAGCTGGTTGTTCCTGATGATATATTCTCATCAATATTAGATGATGTGGAAAAGAAAATCAGATGGCAGAAGAAGTGTTCCCACCTGTAAGGCAGGAGAGCGCTGAGATTGGAGAAGAGGGTATGTCAGAGCCAATAAAAATTATGTGTTTGCTGTCAATTAACCTGCAGGAGATTGCAGGTAAGAACAGCAATAATTTGCATATTGTCCCCCACCTAACCAGCCAATCCCCATAACAGAAACAGCCTAATTTAAAGGTGTTTTAAAGTTGCCATGTGGCAATTAAAAATACAGTACAGTCTTTATTATTAAATCAAAGGCAGTTGCATGCTAATTGGTCACAAGATTCTTAACCACAGCATAGCCGCAACCTGCTTGCAGCCCGGTTGCTCCATGTGGCCTTACCCTAAGGCAGAGTGGCCATTCATAACAAATCAATTCCAAATGAATTTAATTTGTTGGTGAACTTTGGAGATGTTGCCAAAATGAATTTCTCAAAATTTTGCTCAATTTTTATGCTACTTATGATTGTGAACACAATCACAGAACAAAAGTGGTCTAAAATGGCAGAAAATGCTCAAAAACCCCAAATGCTGTAGCGCATTTATAACCGGGAAAGCAAATCCTGCACATGTGGTCTGCTGCTAAACGTAATCCCCAGCAAAAATGCATACAATGGAGGATGCCTACAGAAAATTCACAGAAAATGGTGCACTACAACGGTAAATGCAATTGACAATATATGGCTAAACCCTCACACTGATGTTAAAATGAGACTTTCGCCAATATATTCTTATATCAAGAACATACCCGAGCCCGAGCACCCCTATGTCAGTCTAAGGCCTTGTGAATCACCCTAGACATGTCAATTCTAAACTGCTTTGCTAAGACACACTTATGGTAAGGCTTAACAAGCAACCAATAAAAAGCCAATAGACTGCAACAATATTCTATTGAAAACCATTTTACTATTATAAAAAAATAAACATAATAGGTATTGTCGTGTCTGAAACTGTCCAAACTATTAAAATATTTAAAAAAAATCCTACTTGGCAATTACTCTAATGGAACAAAATTTAAAAAAAAATCACTTTGAACAAAAACCAATTGAACAAAAAGTTGAACAAAAAAAAACTACAGCTCACTCAAACCCAAAAATAAATCCTCACACAGGTCTGTAGATGTACAGTAAATATTTAATAAAAACAAAGAAACTTTTAAGTGTCAGAATATGGTGATGCAAAGAACTGTTTTACTGTTTTTGTCGCTTTATAAGACGCACTTTTTCCCCCCAAAAGTAGGGGGAAAATGGTTGTGCGTCTTATAAAGCAAATACCAGTGAGCACTTCCATTACGGAAGCACTCACTATTATGTATTAGGTGCCGGGAGCAGGGAAAGATATTCACCCTCCTACATCGTGGCTCCGCTCCGGGTCCATCGCACCCTTGCCTTCTCCTACCGGCGCTGCACTATCCTGACCCCGTACAGTGTCAGGACGTAGTACACACACGAAGACCTGATGCTGCACGCAGTCAAGTGACAGTGCAGCGCCGGCAGGAGAAGACATGGGTGTGCCAGACCTGGTGCTGATCTGAGGTCCCATATGGGGCTGATCTGAGGTCTGATGGGGGCTGATTTGAGGTCCCATGGGGGCTGAGAGGGCTTATCTGAGGTCTGAAGGGGGGATGATTTGAGGTCTCATGGGGGATGAGTGGACTGATCTGAGGTCTAATGGGGGCTGATTTGAGGTCTAATGGGGGCTGATCAGAGGTCTGATGGAAAAATACCGTAGCCTTGAGTTGTCATACCTTCAGTCCAGAATTCTGGCATCAAAAAGTTGCAAAATAGGGCTTTTGCGACTTATTTGCACTCCCCTGCGCAAAATTTATGCGATTGCGCAAAAAATTGCAACTTTTTACACTCACTTGCGCAAAATTTTGTGACTTTTTGCATGTGTTCACCACTCACTCCAGTTTTGTAATATGGGTGGAAAAGTGGGTGTGCTTATCTATGTTAATGAGTTTCACTCTAGATTTATCATTGCAACTTTTTTAAAAAGTCGCAAAATAGTTGCAATCTCACTCCAGGAGGAGGGTGGAGTAGGAAAAGTGGAGGTGCTTTCTAGACAGAAGTGTTAGGTTTAAGGACAAGCCAAATTTATCAAACAACCTGTGACATTTGATAAATGTGGCAAAAGTACTAAAACATAATAAGAATTATATAAATTTGGTATCGTCATAATGGACCCGCAGTATAAGGCCATGTCATTTTAGCGCATAGTGAACGCCATGAAAAACAAATCTCAAAAAACCATGACAGAATTGTGTATCCATCCATAGATGGCTGTTCTGGGGGGTTTGCCTTTCCACATGAGGAAGGAGTAGTATTCTGATGCTAGCAAGAATGTTTTCTTTCCTTGGGATATACCTTTTTGCATATTGTTTTCCCATAGAGTATTTCCCTTAAGGGGGTTGTCTCATTTCCCTAGTTGTTGGCTGCCTCGCTGCTCTCAGGGCCTCTCTTCCCTGCTTTCTGTGGGCGGAGCTGAACTCTGAGATGCGAAGCAAAGCAGACCTGGCAGGGAGGAAGTAACACCGCCCCCTGTCTGTGCGTGCTGGCTCTCGACTCTCTATGCTGTCAGTAAGGAGATTCTTTATCGGCCTCTGAGAGAGCAGCAGAGCAGATCGTAACATCAAGTTGCTTGTCACAATCTGTTTTGTGTGTTGTATAAAAGTTCCCCCTCCTGTCAACACACAGTTTACTCTACCCAGTAGTGTAATACTCTGCCATCCTCCATTATTCATGGCATTATTATCTTCAGGCCGAGGACCCCCCCCCCGTTCGCCTGCTCATGTCTTTATCTGTATGTATCTATCACAGTTACAGGGCTGTAGGGCACACCCTGTAACTGTAATAGTGATCTCTGTGAGTTGGCCGGGGCCGGGAGTGAATGCGCATGCGCGAGTGCCTGTGCTCACTTGCTCCTGTGAAACACGGCCACCTCTGTCAGGAGCGGTGGCCGTAACCCCTAGAAACGAGCATCACATTTGGGGGTATAAAGATGAAATTTACAGGAGTTACATCCTGTTTTGAAAAAGAAAGTATATTGAAGAAATGTTTGATGGCGTCCATGGAATGGATATAAAGCGGATTATGGAGGTGAGACAAGTCTCCATACACACCTGACCTCTTTAATGAGACCTAGCACACTGTCTAAGCTGCATCCAAGGCATCACACTCACCCAGCCAGAATCCATACTGGCTAGAGGCAACCACCATAAAACAGCTTTCTATGGATGGATATTTGGCTTGGCTATTTTACTTTTTATGCTCTTCAATGCCAAGACAGCATTAGTAATGTCAAAGTGACAAGTAATGGGTGGTACTAAACAGCCTACTTAAAATCCATTCCACAGTCAGATTTCTTTTTTAAATTAACAACTTCGGAAAAAGTATCCCTTTTTGATGGCAGATGCCATCTTCTTTGTCTTCTGATGTCAATATGGTGACCATCAAGTTAAGAGATTCATCTGAAACGAATCACAAAAGTTTTGGATTTGCTAGAATCCAAAATTTGGGGGCAAATTTGTAACTTAGAGCAATTTAGAATCAATTCACTAATCTCTAGTTTCTAAAGTAGTTCTAACAGCGCATGAAATTATGTACTCTATATCATATCTTCTCAATTTTAGTTCTGGTTCTTGGCAACCCACTGCATATAGAACAGTGCATGCACATAGGAAAGAGACTTTTTACTGAACCTCCTTATGCTTCTCTATTCATATGGGAAGTACATGGATGAACCTCAATAGTTGCAGATGATACTAAAATGTGTAAAGTAATACAGGAATAAATCACTATATTGCAGACAGGCTTATGAAAATTGGAGGCTTGGGGAAAGAATGTTATCAAAGTCAGATAAATGTATAGAAATTAGAGTTGATAGAATCCTAAAAGATTCGGGGATTCGGAAATCGGCCCGAATTTTCCGCGGGATTCGTGGGTTCGAGCCGAATCACAAATCCCATTAAAGTCTATGGGAGACCCGAATATTTTTGCAGGGGCCAAAGGTTCTGCACAGTCAAGTTTGCCCCAACATGTGAAAACCTCAGAAAAAGATGGAAACACCTTGGAAATGGATAGGAAACACCAGGGGCAGCATGTAGGGATGCCTCTGAGGCTCCCTAATTGCGCCATTTTTTCTAAATCTGGCCAATAGTCTGGTGATGACTCCAAGGCAATTTTCAGGGACACGGTAATGGTGACCCACTTAAAAATGCTGCCTGACAACCTGGCGGTGAACCCCTGATTGTCTGTCTTTCAATAAGATTGCAGTGTAAAGCATGGTGGTGAGCCTCAGTATGACTTTTTGGATGGAGATTGCATGTGGTCACGTACTCCTGGAACCCCATAGTCACCCCTTCTCTGATGTGCTACCCCAGAACATTCTCTGCCCCAATTCGCAAGACCTTTTGCAGTCTCAGTGTGCTGACAGTGGGGATTTACCAGTGTTGTCTGCGGAGGTGGTGGACAATGGCGAGACACAGGTGTTGGGGGGTGAGGTAGTTGAAAGTAGTGTTGCACGATATATCGAAAACTCGGTACGGTTTCGGTACCTAGTGCGGTACCGAAGCTCGATACCGAGTTTTCTTGCTGTCCGATACATAGAACATGGCGCTCGCATCACTTTAATGCGGTTGCCATGTTCTAATATCTGCCGTGCTGCCAGGGCCGGATTATAATTGGAGCACCTGGAGCTACTGCTCCAGGCCCCCGCTCCAATGATTTCATGGGGGGCCACAAGACGCTGGTCTGAGGGGGGCACAAGACGCTGACCTGAGGTCTGATGGGGGCACATGGGGGCACATTGTGTTGATCTGAGGTCTGAGGGGGCCACAAGACACGGACCTGAGGTCTGATGTGGGCACAAGACGCTGACCTGAGGTCTGATGGGGGCACAAGACGCTGACCTGAGGTCTGATGGAGGCCCAAGACGCTGACCTGAGCTCTGATGGGGGCACATTGTGTTGATCTGAGGTCTGATGGGGGAACAAGACGCTGATCTGAGGTCTGATGGGGGCACAAGATGCTGACCTGAGGTCTGATGGGGGAACAAGACGCTGATTTGAGGTCTGATGGGGGCACAATGTGTTGATCTGAGGTTTATTATCCCTGTACAGTGACATCACTGTGTGTATTATCCCTGGACTTTGACATCACTGTGTTTATTATCTCTGTACTGTGACATCACTGTGTTTATTATCCCTGTACGGTGACATCACTGTGTTTATTATGCCTGTACGGTGACATCACTGTGTTTATTATCTCTGTACTGTGACATCACTGTGTTTATTATCTCTATACTGTGACATCACTGTGTTTATTATCCCTGTACTGTGACATCACTGTGTTTATTATCTCTATACTGTGACATCACTGTGTTTATTATCCCTGTACAGTGACAGCACTGTGTTTATTATCCCTGTACAGTGACATCGCTGTGTTTATTATGTCTGTACAGTGACATCGCTGTGTTTATTATCCCTGTACAGTGACATCGCTGTGTTTATTATCCCTGTACAGTGACATCGCTGTGTTTATTATGTCTGTACAGTGACATTGCTGTGTTTATTATGTCTGTACAGTGACATCACTGTGTTTATTATCCCTGTACAGTGACATCGCTGTGTTTATTATCCCTGTACAGTGACATCGCTGTGTTTATTATGTCTGTACAGTGACATCGCTGTGTTTATTATGTCTGTACAGTGACATCACTGTGTTTATTATCCCTGTACAGTGACATCACTGTGTTTATTATCCCTGTACAGTGACATCACTGTGTTTATTATGTCTGTACAGTGACACTGCTGTGTTTGTTATCCCTGTACAGTGACATTGCTGTGTTTGTTATCCCTGTACAGTGACATCGCTGTGTGTATTATCCCAGTGCAGGAAGAGGTAAGTGGTCTGTGTTTGTGTGTTTGTTTTCTATTTTTCAGGGTCGTGAATGCAAACGACTACGTCGGATTCGGTGGACTACATCGGACCAGCTTTTTTTTTTTTTTTTTTTTTTTATAAAATGGTCAAACAGGGGTCTGGGGGAATGTGTTTATTTCAATAAAATGTTGTATACTTGTGTGTGTGTATTTTTTTTTTACAATACTACAGTTTTAGTAATTAGGGCTATCTACAGGCGGCCCTGATTACTAATACTGGGCTTAGTGCTTGCCGGTATGGCAGGCCAGCACTAATCCCAACATCTATTACCTCGGCACCCACCGCCACCAGGGGTGCCGAGAAGAGCCGGGTACCCGCAGGACCGGACCTTCTAAATTGAGGGTCTGGCTCTGGGGCGGCTGCAGGCTGGTACCATTAGGCTGGGAAGGGCCAATAACCGGGTCCCTTCCCACCCTGGTAGTGCCAGGCTGCTGCTGCTGGTTGTATCTGGCTGGCGAAGGAAAAAAGGGGGGGACCCCACGCCATTTTTTTACAAAAATAATTAAATAATTTTTTTAAAAAATGGCGTGGGTTCCCCCCCTTTTTTCCTTCGCCAGCCAGATACAACCAGCAGCGGCAGCCTGGCACTACCAGGGTGGGAAGGGACACGGTTATATTTAATACGTTACATTAGAACATATGATATCAGTTTTACTCACTGGAGCTGCTTTGGAGATGAGAAATCAAAGTAATACATAGTTGACAGCCTGCAGAACTCAAAAGGACTCTCATGAGCCCTAGGAATACAGAGATAGCTAGACATGTATTACGCAGATTTAATGAGTATCAAAATGATAGAATAACAGACAACGGTCGTGAAAAAACAAAAACATTAAACCCAGAAAATTACAGGTTTTTGTGTAGGCTACACCAGATAATGGAGTCAAATGGATAATCATTTCTTTAGTTTGAACCCCTCTTGGAGAAATAGACTTTGAATGAGTAATCAAGCACAAGGTCAGGGCAGTTATCAAACAGACACTAGAGCAGAAGACAAGCCAACTCATAAAGTAACAGACATAGCATAAAAGACATCTTTACCCTGGAACACTGGCAACAAAAATATCTATTGTGACCTGTAAAAAAAACAAACATGGAGCACAAACCCACATTGTGTGCTATGCATCGACCTATTCATCTATTGCTGCTAAGGCTACTTTCACACTAGCGTTTTTAAATTCCGGTATTGAGTTCCGTTATAGGGGCTCAATACCGGAAAAAAACGCTTCAGTTTTGTCCCCATTCATTGTCAATGGGGACAAAACTGAACTGAAGACAACGGAATGCTCCTGAAAGCATTCCGTTCCGTCTTCAGACCGGAGGACAAACCGCAGCATGCTGCGGTTTGCTCTCCGGTCCAGGCATCCGCACCAAGACGGATCCGGAATGACCCCCAATGCAAGTCAATGGGGACGGATCCGTTTGGTGTGGACACACCAGTAATCCGGATCTGTCCTCCATTGATTTCCAATGGGGGGTCATTCCGGATCCGGCATACATACACACAGACATACATGCAAACAAACATACAGACATACATACAAACATACAGACATACATACATACTCACATACTCCCGGGACGCCGGCAGAACGTCTTCACGCGCCTCCTGCGCGCTGCGATGACATTTCCCACTGCGCCCAGCAGAGGGCGCTGTGGGGAATCGTCATCACTGTGCGCAGGAGGCGCGTGAAGACGTTCTGCCGGCGTCCCGGGAGTATGTGAGTATGTATGTATGTCTGTATGTATGTCTGTATGTTTGTTTGTATGTATGTCTGTGTCTTGTTTTAATGTGTGTCATGTGTGGGGCCGGAGCGCTGCTCCGGCTCCACACATGTATAGCGTTAGCACGGATCCGTTGGCACCCTTTAGGTGCCGGATCCGTGCTAACGCTAGTGTGAAAGTAGCCTAAGTCTAGTTTATACATAAGAACATGAGGTTCTTCGGACAGTTGGTCAAAATGTGTACAGTAGGTCTACTCACCATGCCATTGAGACCGCATTCGATTGGGTCCCTATACCAACTTGGTGCAACACCGCATGGCCTGTTTTGCAGGCACATTCAAAAATCACAAGAAAGTATAAATAGTAAGGAATGCAAATTTGCTGCACTTCAGCAGACAGGTGAGTAAGGAATAGACCGTTAGGATCAGGTAAGCAACACGTTGTAACAACTGTCAAACAAATCATATTAATGAATATTTTTTTTCTTGCTTGGAAAAACCATATTATTTGAATGTGCATCAATTTTATTTTTTCCATGTAGCTTTCATTTCAATAGTATGTCTGTATTCTATTGTATTTGGCATTAAGTCTATGCATTTTCTTAAGGAAATTGTCAACAACTTCCTGGCTTTCAGTAACCTGTGATTTTGCAACTGCTTTCTTTAGAGTGTTTGACAAATCAATGTTTCTTTCACCTGCCTTGTATATTACCAAGACAGACAATCTTATTGTGTGATGTGCAGCATGCTACTTAAAATAAAGTATATTCTGCAGGTGTAAAATACATATTGCTTGAATATTATTCATAATACTCCTGAAAAAACATTTTTTTTAAGATCCTGTAGTGGCTAATCCTATTATGTCTTGTTAAAAGATTTCCTGTTGCTAAGAAAAAAAAAGAAAGAGGGGAAAAGAGTTCTGAAAATCCATCTGAAATCTATATGTATAATGTGTTTATTTGCTTTTTTAAGTCAAATCTTTTTTATTATAATTCCTTTCGAAAGATTTTTGAGGCTGTATAAACTCATACAGAGCTATGAAAAAGTACTTGCTTATAGATTTCTTTTGTTTTTGCACATTTGTCGCACTTAAATGCTTCAGATTATCAAACAAATTTGAATATCAGATAAAAATAACGTGAGTAAATACAAAAAAAAATGTGATTTAATTTACTAAGGCAAAAGAGCTATCCCAAACAACCTGCCTCTATGTAAAAAAATAATTGCCCCCCTCCTATTAATTAATTGTGATTAACCACAGTTTTGGAAAACTGAGTTCAATTTCACTAGCCACACTAAGGTCTGATTACTGCCAGACCTGTAGAATAAACAAAATCACTTAAATAGATCTGACAACATGAAGTAGGTTTCTAGATCTCAAAAAGCAACACATCAGGCCCTGAACTGATGAAATTCAAAAACAGATGAGAAAGAAAGCCATTGCAATCTATCAGTCTGGAAAAGGTTACAAAGCCATTTCTAAGGCTCTGGGACTCCATGAACCACAGTGAAAGCTATTATCCACAAATCGAGAAAACATGGAACAGTGGTGAACCTTCCCAGGAGTGGCTGGCCTACCAAATTTACCCAAAACGCACATCCAGGAGGTCACAAAAGAACCCAAAATAACATCTAAAGTACTCCAGGCTTTACTTGCCTCAGTATTTACTATTAAACAATCAGAAAAAGACTGGTCAAAAATGGTATCCATAGGAGAGTCCGAAGATAAAAACCCAGCTCATATTTGCAAACAACCTAATAATCCCCACGTCTTTTGGGAAAATATTCTGTGGACTGAGCAGACAAAAGTGTTATTTTTTTGAAAGTGTGTGTCCCATTACATCTGGCGTAAAACAAACACAGCTTATAAGAAAAAAAAAATATCATACCAATAGTCAAACATGGCGGTGGTTGCATGTTGGTCTGGGGCTGCTTTGCTGCTTCAGGACCTGGACGACTTGCTGTAATTAATGGAAACATGAAATCTGCTCTCTACCACAAAATCCTGAAGGAGTATGTCTGGCCATCAGTTTGTGACCTTAAACTCTAGTGTACTTGTGTTGCAGCAGGACAATGATCTGAAGCACACCAGCAAGTCCACCACTAAATAGCTAAAAAAACAAACAAAATTAAGGTTGTGCATGCAGTACTTTTTTCCGTCTAAAAAAACGGATCTCAGATGGAAATGGCTCAAACATATGCCAAATAAACAACAGGATTTTTTTTAACAGGTTCCTGTTTTTTTTTGTCTGTACTTCTGATAGATCAGAAGAACTCAAAATGAAACAGAGATGTGAACTCTCTCTACCTTACACACAGCACTTCTCCATACTCACCTGACAAAGACATCTATGCTACATAGCTGACCTATACACACACAACACTGCTAACAAACACAGATTTGCTACACAGCTTACATGTACATAGCACATCTGCATACATTCCATGCATTCCATCTTTGCTACACACCTGGGATATATACACACAGCACTGCTATGTTCACCTAACAAACACAGCTCTGCTACATATACATCTCTCTTACACATATACAAACACGCTATTATCTTTATAAAAGGATCAAATTTCTCTACATTTACACCACAATATTATCTTCCGATTTCTGGCTCCTCCCACTCATGACATCATGAATGGTCCTTTAGCTTCCAGTGATTGGAGTTATCATCTTCTTTCAGGGCCGATTCTAGCTCTTCTGCTGCCTGAGGCAAAAATTTAAAAGGCGCCCCCCTCCCATTATAGGGTTTCTGTCATCTTGGACATTGGGGGCATATCGCTAGCATGGGCATATCGCTAATGAATGGGAGCGGGGGCCGAGCTAGCGCGTTACGCTCCCATTCATTTCTATGGGGAGCCGGCTTGGTGGTGGCTGGACCGGAGTCCTCCAGCCACCACCTTGCAGGGCTCCTTTCTGGATATAGGTGCGGGTCCCAGCGGTGGGACCCACACCTATTAGACAATGGAGGCTTATCCTAGTGATATGCCCCCATTATCCATGATGAGACAACCCCTTTAAAAAATAGTATGAAAGCCAAGTAGCCACCGAACTCCAAGCCTGTCCTGTTCAGATAATGTTATTGATATCACCTGCAGTCCTTTGTAACACCACAGATAACACAGTGATAAATCTCAGAGTACAGATACTATAGTAGATGTTTCCTGTAATCCTATGTAATAGCACACCTAACACAGTGATGGCTGAGTACAGAAAATGCAGTAGTGTTACCTGCAGTCCTATGTAAAACCACAAATAACACTAGTGCTGATAATGTAGTAGTGTTACTTGCAGTCCTATGTAAAACCACAGATAACACTAGTGTAGATCATGTAGTAGTGTTACCTGCGTCCTTAGTGTGCCTCCCTGTGCCTCTCCCATGCTCCACGCTGCCTCCTCTTCCATCTACTTCTTGCCCCGCACAGAACGTCCTGATACAGCTGCGTCAAGACATAAGAACACTGTGGGCATGGTGAGGGTGACACACACACAGAGGGACAGACACACAGAAGGACATACACACAGAGGGACTGACACATCTGTGCCCCTTTCACAGTGGAAATACCCTCTTTGGGCCCCCTCACAGTAGTTATGCCCTCTCTGTGCCCCCTCCAGAGTAGTAATGCACTTTGTGGGCCTTTCACAGTAGTAATGCCCACTCTGTGCCCCAATAATAGTTATGCCCTCTGTGGCCCCTTTATAGTAATAATGCCCTCTGTGCCCTATTATAGTAATAATGCCCTCTGTGGCCCTTTATGGTAGTAATGCCCACTGTGCCTACTTTGCAGTAGTAGTAGTAATGCC